>PITA01003389.1:0-122696 GCA_004023965.1 Spilogale gracilis
AGCTGGAGTTCTGATTGGTGGGGAGGAATTTGGGACTGGGAGGAATCCAGGGCCGAGACCTGGGTCGTGTGCACTGTCTCCTGAGCATGGGATGTGGTTTTTGCATGCAGCCTGGCCTTAACCTCAGATTGGTGGCAGGAGCTGGGGCGTGGTTTGCAGTCACTGGTTTTCAGGACTAAATGAGGAACCTAACTAGACTCCCAAGCGGACTGCTTTTTTGTGCTGCCCGTTGGGCCACTGCTGTTGGCAGGCTCTAGCATATTCTTTACCTGTGTTAGGATGGGAAGGGCTTTCAGGTGGAAGAAACCCCGCAGAGTGAGGGCTGTACCTGAGAGGCTCCAGAATGTTTGGGTGGCAGAGGTAGGCACCGGTCGCCCTAGCAGCTTCAGAGGCTGCAGGCTACCCTAGGAGGTGCTCAGCAGAACCAGCAGAGCTGTGTCTCCCTGGAGGAACTCACTCTGATGGGGATAGGAGAGAGAAACAGACGGGCAGCAATGCCCAAATGTGTGTGCCGGCCGTGGTGCCCGGACGTGAGTTGATGGAGCATTAGGGTCTGTGTGGAGGGGTTGCAGAGTGTGTTCTGTGGTGGCTATGCGTGGACTGAGGAAGTGTGGCCCCTTTCAGGCTGGGCAGCGTGAGAGCCCCGGAAGAAGGCTTCTGGCACTGGAAGGGAACTGTATCTGGTGAGGGTTGCAGCCTCCTTTTCCACTTTGGGGCTTCTTGGGCTGCTCAGGGTTGATGGCCAGTGCTCTCCAGGCCTTTTATAGCGGTGACTTTGGGGTGGTGAAAGAAGACGCAGCAAGTGGGATCAAACTTGGGGGTGTGGATGCTGGGCTGTTGACAGGAATGGGGACACAGGAAGGTGGTGTTGGGGTGGGGTGGCATTGCCAGCAGGCTACAGTCTGAGTGGTGAGGTGAGTCTGGAAAGGGCGGGTGGGGAGTTCGGGGGGCACAGAGAATAGTGGGTCCTCAGGCTTCTGTTGGGCACAAAGGCAGCACCTTTCAAGCTCCTAGTGCTTTGATGTTAAAGGATCTTGTGGCACGGTCTACTTACATCACAGTCACAGTGTTTGGGGTGACTAGGGGACTCCTCGATGGATTGAAGTTTAGTTCATGACCGGCATGGTGATGTGTGGTTAAGCTGTGGTCCTTAGAGCCAGGGTCAGCTGCCCCTGTCACGTACAGGTGGTTGGTGTGTGGCCGCAGGCACGTGGTTTCAGCCACCACTGTGCCGCTCGGACGATGAGGGTACCGGCCTCATCAGGGGGTCATGTTTGGCACAGATAGGGCACTCAGTAAAAGGTTGCTACTGTGGTTCTCCTGCAACTCTCTGACAGCCAGCCAGGCCATCCAAGGAAACCCTGGGGGTTCCCGTCTGGCTCCCCCTTCCTTCTCCTGCGACTGACAGCATTTGCCATCACACCTTGCCCATGAAACATCACAGGTAGTATCTACCCACCTTCTCTGACCTCCCAGGCCTGCCTTCCGGGCCCTCCTTCCTCTCAAGAGCTCTTAGTTGGGTTCCTGGGATTTGCCTGCTTATCGCCTCCTCTTGCTGCACGGTGGAGATGGTTGGGCCCAGTTCCTGCTCTCCCCCACCTTGTTTTTGGACAGATTGCCTTGGATGGTGGCCTGCATCTGACAGTCCCTTCAGCTCTTCGCAGCGCTCCTGAGGCCACAGCTGTCAGCTCCTCTGACCCTCAGCGCTTACCTGGAACGCCTGGATTTGCCACACCCCTTTTCAGCCCATCTCTGTCCCGTGGTGTCACACCCACCCTCAACGCTGCACCATCTCTTCCTTTCTTCCTTCTTCTTCTTATAGTCGGTGTGACACCTCCCCTCTGTTCCCAGCTTGCCTCTTGGCTGGCGTCCTTGGCAGGGCCTTTGCAAAACCCATCCAGGTGGCAGCCAGTTATGCCAACACACATCCTTGGCAATGGATGGACCAGGTCTCTCCTGGGGTCACGTATGCCTCCCCCCGCAGTGGATCTCTGGACTGAGCGGCCCTGCTGCGGGGACCCTGTGCATGTGCGCACACAACCATGGAGCAGAAGAGCACAGCCATTAGTGCTCCTGGTGGTAAGCCCACGGAAGGGGAGATCCCGGCTCTGTGCATGCCTGGCCCAAGGCCCCCAGGGTGGGCTTCCGCTACCTGCCAGTCTCACACCCACGCACCTCTGATGGCTCCCTGTGGTTTCTGGACCGATCTGTCCTTTTGCTTTGAGCACTATCAGGATCACCTCATCTGCATCTTGGACATCCTAGGGCACCTGATGGACTGGGCCCGGCATGGGTAGCCCGCTATGTCGACGGATTATGAGCTCTTCTGCCAAGATCTCAAGGAAGTTGTTCAACACCTGAACAGTTTCACTAAGTCCCATGCTGTAGGGCCTTGCCCCCTACCCGCTGCCTCACGCCAGCCCCCAGTGGCCCCACAGCTGCCTGTGGTGAGGCTAGGTACTTAGCTGGTACTCAGAGGCCCTGGCACTCAACATGGGTGCTGTCCCAGTTGCCGTGGCCATCTCTGCTATTTGTAGTTCCAACTCTACATCCAGAAATACTCTCCCTGAACAGCAGTGGGCCAAGGAGAACAGCCCTGGGTCCGCGGAGTCTCCCACCTTGTCTAGTTCTGCATGCAGGGGAAGCAGCCACTCTGATCATTTAGTATGAGTGGGATGGCAGAGAAAGAGGCTTCCCTGTGGGTTTACCAGCAGCCTTGGCCAGCTAGGAAGGTGAGATACAGGCCTCCTGGCCAGTCTCAGTTATTGAGTGTTTGGCATTTTCCCCTTTTGTATATTAACGTTCTAGTGATACCTGGTTTTCTTCACAAGTTGGCATGAATTTCTGTGTCCCCGTGCCTCTGCCCGGGTTGCCCTCCCACTTCTTGCTCTTCAGCAGTTCGTGCCTCCCCTGCCCACTCTTGCACGTTGCTGACTCAGCGCTTAAACCAGAACACTCTAAATGACTTGCATCTCTGGGTAGACTGTGAGCCTCTAGGGCAGGAGCTCCATGTTGATCAGCTTCGTGTTCCTGGTACGCCATTTGGTGCTCATTAAACATGTTGAGTCCACAGCCCCGCTTGTGGTGTGGTGGCTGCCGACGACCAGAGCCCTTAATTGTTAGCGGGAACACTGTTGCCTCTTCTGTTGGGAACAGGCTAGGCCCTAGCTGTTGAGTAACCCAGGTCAGTGTTGGAGGTGTGGTTTCTGGTGGGGGTGAGAATCGAAGGGTCTGGTTGAAGGAAGGAGGGAGGCTGGATAGGTGGGAGGGGGAGGCTTGGTAGGTGGAGTGTGGTTTTGAGAACTGACCTCGTAGAGCCGGAGGTAAAGTGAGGAGCAGGCAGCAGATCAGAAACACGAGACCCAGGGGCCAGACAACTGGATATGAATGAAGGAAGACCTGTTCTGCACAAGGATGGGTTTTCTAATAATGAGAACCGAGCTCAGAAGCTCCCGTAAGCCAGGTTTAACACAGAATGGGTGCAGTGCAGCTACCCAGAGGGACGATTAGACAGGAACGTCCAGGTCCCTTCAGTTTTACAGCTGTGGAAACAACACTTTCCTGGGAAGTAGGAAGAAAAAAAATGAGTGGAAATGTGAACTGCTACTAAAACTAATTATTTTAGGGAAAAATTAGTTAAGAAGCAAACATCTGGTTAAAATTTTTAAGTAAAGTAGACATTGTTGGGATTATTGTGTTTAGTGATTGTCCCTTTAAAAGGCTCTGGGTTCAGATGGTTTTATGTGTGAGCTATTTTATGGCACAGATGCCCTGTAAACACAACAGGTGCAAGTCTTAGAAGTAAGCGGAAAGCTGATATAACTCTAAAAGCAAACAAGCAAGCTAACAGAAGATATCAGTGTGAAGCCTTGATTCTGATCAAGTGTGGGAAATTCCTGCACACTGCAACCCAGCCCCAGAGGCACTGCTGCCCCGCCACGCTATTGCTCAGGCCCAGACCCTCCGCCTTTCCCAGAGGCGGCTTGGAATGTTTCCTACAGCTGGGAAGACCTAGCCCGCCAGTGGGTCTGATATTGTTGCCCATAGTTTTTGAGTTGGTAAGATGTCTCTGACAACAGAACTTGGGGTTATTCTCTGGGGAGACGGCCCAGTCCCTTAGTTGACACCCCCCTGCTGCTGGCCTGCGCACAGGGCACCTTTCTCATCTACATTTAGTGGACCTGAAGTGGATCCCTTTCAGCTCAAGATTGCCATCTTCCCTTCTGACCCCACTGCCAGCTCCCTTGGGCCCCAGAGAGCTCCTGCCAGCGTGGTCTGTAGGCTGACATTCCTCTCCCAGGGGCCACCTCTCCTGTGGCAGGCTCAAGAGGACCTGCGGAGATCCCAGATGACCTGTGTTTTCATCTGGAAAATGGGTCCCCTTGTGGTTGGGCTCTCATCACAAAGGACAAGAAATGAGGGTGGGGCCTTAGCAGCAAAGGCACGGTTGGGAGTTCCTGGGCACCCTTGAGGGTGGGGTCAGGAGAGGAGGGGAGGGCTCTGGCCTGGCCTGCAGACAGTGCATATTGTGTTATAGAGTGACAGTTTCATTGGCAGCCGATGCCGTTCCCCGTCTTGGGGAGATGCAGTGACCTAGCTGCTTTCCCGTTCTGAGCGGGGAGAAGGAACACAGCCAGAAGAGGAGGCTCTCCCGTGCACGGCGGGAGGAGGATCCTCGGGTCATTCACCACTCCTGGCGCCTCACACACAGGTGTGAGACGAGAGGAGGCTGTTTCTGGAAGGACAGGCTGGAAGGGCTTGCACACTGTGTTCAGGGTCTGGCCGATGCGCAGGGGTCTGCCTCCTGGATTGTCGTGCCTGTCCCATACTCGGCCTTGGAAATAACATGGAGCTCTTATTGCCTAAAGCTAGGACACAGTGGGCACCACGGAAGGGTTGTTAAAGTACATGACTCCAAGGAAAATTTTAACACCAGAAGTATTATGGATACGGTCCTATGGGAGACAGAACTTTTTATAAAGCTTCGGCAATGAAAGTACTTGGAATTGGTGTGGATGGATGAACAGAGGATAGAGAACTTTGAAATAAAGCCAAATAAATGCAGGAATTTGGTTCCTGCTGAAGGTATGGTTTCAAATTAATGGGGGTGAAATGGATTGTTTAGTAAAAGAAGTTGGAACAACTGGTTAGCCACCTGGAAAATAGTAAAACCGGATAGCCCCCTCACTGCGCCCCGTTCCACTCCAGATGGATAAAAAATCATAAAAGTGCTATGGGGGGAATATGGGTGATATTTTTTTTGTCCTGCCTGTGATCCCAGAACTTTCAGAGTTCTAGATGTGTCGAATTGCTGAAGGTATGGAGAAAGAAGCTTTTTCTTGCTCTCGATGGGAGTATCCAATACTGCAATTCACTTCTCTTAACATTTCTAAGCACACAGACCCTGACCATTTGCCTACGTGCAGATGGCCATTTTTCTTCCTCAGGTTGGGGCTTCAGAGCAGAAGGCCTCGAGCTGGGTCACACCCTTGCAAGCTCGTGGTCCTTGGTGTCACCTGACCTCACAAGGCGGTGGAAAGATCAAATGAGATGAGGCCTGTGCAGTGGCCTGAGCCCTGTCAAGGGCCTAGTGGGCACTCACCGCATTATCAGCAACACTGGAAATGGCCCAAAGGTCCTATTGTACGGACCGAGGCAAACAGCTGTTGTCCTGTCACATCAGTCAGGATGAGCCAGATTTGCTGCAATCAAAACCTCCCACATCTCACTACTCATCTGTCACAGACCAGCCGGGTAACCCCCGCCCATGGCAGAGGACCCGTGCCAACAGGAGTTCCCTGGACGCACTTCTCCACAACCACAGAGGCAGGGGAAGGGCCACAGTGAACCACAAGTGATACTTGTCATTCCTTTTCCGTTATGGTGGCCAAAGGATGCTGCCAGACTGCACCTGGGTTTTGAGGGATGAGCAGCTAATCCTCCCGCGGGGTGGGGCCATCAGCATGGAGAAGGTGAACCTGACACTCAGCAGGGCAGCCGTCACCGAAGTGGGGGCAGGCCTGCCTCAGTACCCGTGGAAAAGATGCCTGTGGGTTTACAAACACTGGAGCTTAAACAACAGAATGTATTCCTCCCAGTTCTGGAGGCTGGAGCCCAAGTTCAGGGTGCTGGCCAGGGTTGTTTCTCCTGTGGTCTGTCCCCTTGGCTTGTGATGGCTGTCTTCTCCCTGTGTCCTCAGATGGCTGTCTCTCTGTGCCTGTCTGTTCTAATTCCTCTTATAAGGACGCCAGTCCTGTTGGGTTAGGGGCCATATGACCTCATTGAACCTTAATATCCTCTTTAGAGGCCCTGTCTGCAAATAGAGTCACATTCTGAGAGGGTGGGGGTTAGAACTTCAACATGTGAATTTGGGGGTGGGGGTGGACACAGTTTGCCCAAAATGATGCCCACGATGGATTTCTTGGTTTTCGTTTTTGTAATTTCCAACAGTGTTATGGTGAGTGCCCTTGTAGCATCGCCAAGTGGCAGGGTACGGAGCCCCTCCAGGCCACGCTGGCAGAACATGCTGGGAACGCTTTCTATTTCAGAAATAGACATTACTCTGTATCTCCCAGTTTTCATGTTTTGCCTTTTACATTGACTCTCAAGTTTGCTTGTGACTAATGGCATAACGTGCAAAGGTCTCTGCCGTGGTCCTCAGATAGCCAGTGACGGACGGGGCCCCTCCACCCACCTGCGCCAGACGTGTAATAGGAGTGAGAATCTCTTTTGAGGTGTGGCGCCACTGAGTTTGGGGGCTTATGTTTTCCACAGCGTGACCTATTCTGCCCTAAGAGTAGAGGACCCTTTGCCCACAGGGCACGGGCCTTCCCACCCCAGGATAAGGGTGCCAAGCTGGCCCAGCCTGTCCATGGTGCCATCTTTCTCATACATGCCTGGCTTTCTGGTCTGGTCTGGTCCTCCACCAGGTATCCAGCTTTATAGTGAGTCTTCATTATCTGATAGAGAAATGTCCCCTGCCCCCCACCGATACCTTGTTTTTTCAGTTGTCTTGGCTAGTTTTAAAAACACATGTCGTCATAAACACAGACATGGAGAGGATGGTACAGTGGACCGTGGCGTGTCCGCTCGGCTCCAGCAGCGGTCAGTCCTTACCCCCAGGGTGCTGTGTTGGGGGATTGACTGGCCAAGTTTGCTGTGCCAGACCGCAGGAGTCCTGAGCTCTCTTTCTCTTTGGGCTGTGGTGTCCTCATTTGTAAATGGGCAACTTGATCTCCATTACAAGGGTGTTGATGGTGAGCCTGGGAGGAGCCCCTGGCCTGCGGGGTGCCCTTGGCGGAAGCCCATTTCTTCTCTCCTGACCTCAGGAGTGGGTGCATAGGCTGGGGCCTCTGGGTGCTTGGCGCTCATCCACTTGTAGGGTGGGGCTGCCAGACAGTGGGGAGGAACGTTCTGGGCTGCTCTCCCCCTCACAGTGAGCCCACCCTCTGCCATACAGCTGGCGAAGCGCGGGTGCTGCATGGTTGGTGGAGGGACGCCTGGGGTCCTGAGTGCAGAACGTCATTCACCTCGACACTTTTGCACCATAGCCAAGATTTTCTGAAGGCCACTGGTGGGGAGATGGGCATCCTGCAGGGTAGGGGAATCCAGGAAGCATGAGGGGGCCAGGTACCTGACCTGGTGTGCTGTCCGCTAGGGCATGGCAGCCTTCCCACCGCCAAGACTCTGTGTTCCTCCCCCTGACAATCAGGGTCCATGTGGAGCCCTGGGTGTTGACAGCCAGGAGGATGACCCGGGGCTGGTGTAGCTCTGCCCCCGTGTTCCCACCCTGCCCCAGGTGCCCACTTCATAATGCCCACCATAGCCTCCAGGTCCCTATCCTCCCGCCCTGTGCCCCCATCCCCCCCATCCTCCTCCATGCCCCACAGGTTGCGGAACTTTTGCAGCGCTCCCTTTGCTGCCTGTGTAATGGAGAGAATTTCGGCCTTGCATGTGCTCGGAGGCAGCAGGCAGGCCCCTTAGGGCTACCGTCACTGTCCCAGACCCTTCCCTGCCCCAAGGCTTCAGTCAGGCGCTGCCAGGGGCTGTTAGTGCCAATGCACACGTGTGACTGTGTGCACCTAGACACGTGTGTGTGCACAGACCCCACAGCCAGTGACGGACGGGGTGGACATGCGGTGTATCCGTGGGCACGTAATTTGCACATCTGTGAGTGTGTGTTAGAGCGCTCGGGGCACCCCCCTGCCTGAGGTAGCCTCCGTTGCAGGAGCAAACACAGGGATCCCTGTGGGAAAGTGTAGGAAGCGGCCCCGAGCCTGGCACTGGCGCACGGGAATGGTCACACTTCCGGTAAAACAACAGTCTTTTCCGTGTGTTCACCAGGGACAAAAGTGCTGCTGGGCTGGCTGGCTTCCCACCCCTGCCTGGAAGTTTGTGGGGGCAGGCCGGCTGAAATGCTCCCGAGTTGGACTTCCTTCCTGCCATCTTGCCAGATTCCCTGGACCTGCCCCTGGGGGTGATAGGCATCCTCCGCTGCAGCTTGAGCCGCCTGTTCGTGGAGCAGCGCTGCCTGCCCAGCTGGCCTGCCTCTCTCCCTGGCATTTCCTTTCATTCTATAGGTTGGCCTGTCCCCTGTTCCCAAGCAGAAGTTTGCGACCGCTGGGCTCAGTGGCCCAGCTCCAGAGCTCCTGCTGGCCGCAGGGGGCACACCCACACCTCGCACAGTGCCGCTGCTAGTTTGTCCGCCGTCACTCTGCCTTTGTCCGCGAGGCTCACTCCGGCTGCCCCGGCGGGGTCGTGCCCTGCAGGCGTGGGAGCCCCGGCAGAGCACCCGGCAGAGCACCCAGCAGGGACTGGGCTGTGGTGTGGCAGGGGAGAACAGGCATGCTGGTGGGAGTGCCCTGCTCACCTCTGCCTGGGCACCCATCAGACCACGTCGGCCTTGACCCCTGAAGGGGAGCCAGGTCCCAGGGGGTGTGGCTGTAACTTTGCCTCCATTGCCCTGTCCTCTGAACACAGTGGAGGGTGCCCGCAGACCTGGTGGGATGAATGTCCAGACACAGTGTGGGGCACTGCTGGGTTTACTGCACATGAGGAGCTCCTCTGGGGCCGGGATGGGGCACCTCCTCCCTCAGAGGAGCCAGGAATGCATGAGCGTTGCAGGAGCAGAAGGTCTCCAAGTTGCGGAGCAAGTGACGTGCCACTCTTGGACAGAATGAGAAACTTCAGGCTGAGGCTGGAGGTGGCCGTCAGTCTGTCCTTTAAGGGCCTTCAGGAGTCTACACTCTTGACTGTACGGCAGAAGCCTGTTGTTTTCACAGCTGTCTCCTAGATGTGCTTTGCAGACTTTCTGGCCCCTGGAGAGATGCCCTGCCCATACTTAAAGCTCAGAGGGGGCTCCTAGCTGCTGGGCTCGGCGGTTTTCCCTGTACCTTCAAAAAGCAGCCAGCATGGGGCCTTGTGGAGCCTCAGGCCACCCTCACCTGTTCTGAGGACATGGCTGTGCTAGGGGCAGGCAGGCCTGGGACTGGCCTTTGGTTCCCCGGGGGAAGTGCTGCTGGGGGCCATTCTTTATACCCCTTTACCCCCACACTGTACACACAGAGTTCCATCAGTCCCCGGGAGAGGCGGGGACGGCCACAGTTGGGGTGCGCACTTGCTGCCCAAGGGGGGGCAGGTGCGGTCCCCACTGGACACTGAGGCCTGCGGTGCGCAGGGCTGCTCAGGGCCCCATCCTGCCCCTCAGCCCTCCCTCCCAGGCGGGGCTGGCCGCGCTGTGTCCCCGGAACCCCTCCCTGGGACCTGCATCTTTGAAGCCATGGATACTGACAGAGGATTCAATGAATCCAAGGTCGCCAGTCGGGCGTTGACAGATGCCCGGCCACGATACTATTTCTGATTTAATAACCGAATGGGAGGCTGGCCCTTGGTAATAATTAGGGCTAATTACTGAGGAGGTGTTGACAGACGGGCTGAGAGGAAACAAACTACCTTTATCCCCGGGCTTAGAGTCAGATTACCGGCCCAGTGCTATCTGCCCCTCAGAAAGTAGACGCTTCAATCACTCACCGAGGCTTCAAAGGGGAAAGGGCCCTGACAATGCACGGGGTTGGGAAAGGAGCTATGAAGCGCGCCTTTGACTCCGAGTCACCCAACGGAGCCCCATTCCAGAAATGGTTTCTTTGTGAAGTTTGAGTTACGCCCGGCAAACCTGCCTCCCTGGCTCGGGGCCGGGGAGGGGTGCTGTGTGTGCAGGCTGGGCTGGGGCCGGGACTGACCCGCCCTGGTCCCCCCACGGGGGCTCCCTGGGACGGCAGGGAGGTGCGGCACGCTTTCCCTTGCCCAGGGAGTGTGTTCAGTTCTTTGCGGCCCGGAGCTCCAGGTAACGGGATAGGGATCTTCCTGTCCCAGCAGGCTTGTCCCTTCCCTTGTCTCATCTGGACATGCTTTATAAAGCTGTTGTGGGCAGGTCTAAACTCTCTGGTTTTGTTTTGTTTTTTGTTTTGTTTGGGGGCGGAGAGCGACAGAGGGAGAGGGAGAGGGAGAGAGGGAGTCTCAAGCAGGCCACACGCCCAGCACAGAGCTTGATCTCACAACCCTGAGACGAAATCGAGAGTCAGATGCTTAACCACCTGAGCCACCCAGGCGCCCCGTAGTCTGGACTCTGGAAGGGACTGTGCCCTTGGCCTTATTTATGACAGGACATGGGCTTCACTCCCTGGGCTGCCCCCACCCCTGGCTTGAGTGGTGAGCCAGTGCTGTGGATGGGAGACTGATCCCCAGGGGCCTCAGCGACAGGGTGTCGACTTGAAAGGGGTTGTCCTAAGTTGTAGGCTGGTTTCTGATGCCTGTATGTGCACCTGCTGACTCCCCTGGGACTCCTTGCATTTCAAAGACCGTGGAGGGCAGTGGTCAGACCTCCATTCCCATGGTGGAAAGCGGCAGCCCTGGAAAGTTTCCCAGTGACCCGGCCTGGACCACCCAGGCCACTCTCTGTGGTGTGGCTTCCAAGGGCCAGTTCTGGGACGCTGTCTTGATCAGGAAGGCGGGAGGGTGACGAACCAGTGCTCAGGGCGGGCCCGTCCAGAGAGCACCTTTCCAGTCCCAGGTGTAGCCTGGGAGGCACAAAGTGAGCGGGTCTCTGTTCCTACCAGCCTGGAGGGTCAGCCACTGCAGAGCCTTCCCAGTAGGATGGCTGTGTACTTCAAGGAGAGGATGAGCTGGCCTGGCCAGTGGAGAGCAGTCTTGTTAGTTCCACACTCTTCCTTTCCCTGGCACGCTGCTCTGCTTCTTGAAGTGACCGTGGTGGTGATTACGATGATGGCAAAAGTCATCAGCTAATTTGCTTAGCTATTAGGGGCCCTACTGATGAATTTAAATCTACTTCTGTGGGGGCGAAAACAGAATGGTGAATTATTTTAAGTGGGCTAAGCCCTTAAAAATTGGCATTGAAATTTTTTAAAGTCACCTAAGTAGAATTAGATTTTGTCTCTAAGCCAGAAAAGTTTAAGTAGGAAACTGGGTTTTCATAATGTGTGAGTGGTAACTCCAACCAACTGTAGCTTGAAAAAGAAACAGCACAATATTGTCTAATATATTCTATTTGAAAAGTAACATCCCAGAACATTTTCTGGGATCCCAGGAGAGCAGTGGCCCAGGGCATTGACTTGTGCACAGAAGCGTGCTTGAGCCCTTTTCTCTTCTTATTAAAATAGCCCATGATTAGCATGGTGCAGTTGTCACAGTCGGGAACTACGTTGGTACATCATTACCGGCTTAAGTCCATATTTATTCAGATTTCTTGAGCTTTTACCTAATGTCCCCTTTCTGTCCCAGGATGCCATCTGGGGCATCACATTCCATTTAATGGTCAGGTGTCCTTAGTGTCCTCTGGGCTGTGACCCTTTCTCAGTCTTCCCCTATTTTTATAGCCTTGACCATTTTACAGAGAACCAGTCAGGTCTTTTGTAGGACGTTCATTCCTCCGCTAGGCTACATCACGTGTTTTTCTTATGATTTAGACCAGGGCTGTGGGTTTCTGGAAGCCAGACGTCGAAGATAAAGCACCAGCTCATCACATATTAGTGGTACATGCTGTCAAAATGACATTACTGTTGATGTCACCTTTGTCACCTGGCTGACGTAGTGGTTGTCAGGTTTCCTCTCTGTAAAGTTAAGCCTTTTCTCTCCCTTTCCAGACTGTCCTCTTAGGACGGAATCAGTATGGGCCACCCCGCCTGAGGGCTTCCTTGAGAGTGGAGTATTACACAAATTATTGGGGATTTTCCTGCATGCAAGATTTGTCTGCTCTCCCCTGTTTGTTTATTTCTTTGTACTTAGAGCGAGCCATACACCTGTTCGCCCCAGCACCACCACAATCCCAACCCAGACACTGACCCATTTCCTCAGAACTTTCCTCCTGCTCCCGCTTCGTAGTCAGCCTCTCCCCCCACCTCTGGTCCCTAGCCACTGCCCACCTGTGCTCTCTACCTGTTTGTGCTAGGTGCCATATAACTAGGCTCATACTGTATGGAAACTTTCACTCACCATAATTCTCTGGCAATCCATCCATGTTGTTGTGTTTTTCAATTGTTTGTTCCTTACTATCGCTCAAGAGTATTCCATTCACCTATGGATGGCCATTTGGGGCAACATGAATGGAACTGCTGTACATATTTAGGTGCAGGCTTTTGCTTGCACATCAATTTTCATTTCTCTCATATGAATATCGAGGGGTGGGATTGCCAGGCAATATGATACATGTATATTTCACTCTGTAAGAACCTACCCAACTGTTTTCCAGAATGTTTATACCATTTTGCATTTTTTTTTTAAAGATTTTATTTAGTTGACAGAGAGAAACACAGGAGAGAGGGAACACAAGCAGGGGGAGTGAGAGAGGGAGAAGCAGGCTTCCCGCTGAGCAGGGAGCCCGATGTGGGGCTCAATCCTGGGTCTCCAGAATCATGACCTGAGCCGAAGGCAGTCGCTTAACCAACTGAGCCCCCCAGGCACCCCCCATTTTGCATTCTTACAATATCTGTGTTCCATATTTCCATCAGCACTTAGTTTTGTTCTTTTTTTTTTTCCATTCTAATGTTTGTGGCCTTCAGTTCCATTTCTGCTAAATTGTCAAGCTTATGTGCATTGAGTTGTTTATAGCATTTCCTTAATGTTTGTTGTGTTTTGAGTGATAATCCTTTCATGAGGATAGTTTATTTCTTCTCCCTTTTTTTGTAGTTATATGTCTAGATAGAGATTTATCAATTTTATGAATCTCTAAAGAACCAATCTCTGGTTTTGTTGATTTTCTCTTTTGTTTTACTATTCTTTATTTCATTTGTTTCTGCTCTGTCTTTATCATTTCATTCCTTTAGCTTGCTTTGGGGCTTATTTTGCACCTCTTTTTCTAGTTTCTAAGGTGCAGATTACATCGATTTCAGACCTTTCTTTTTTAACGTAGGTGGTTTTTTGGGAGGGTTTTTGTTTTGTTTTGTTTTGTTTTTTTAAGTAATCTCTCCACCTAACATGGGGTTGAACTCAGGACCCCGAGATTCCAGAGTCTTATGCTGTACTGACTGAGCCAGCCAGGTACCACAAATGTAGGCACTTAATGCTATATAGTTTCCTCCGTGCCTCACTTTAGCATCCTCCAGATTTGGATTATTTTGTTTTTCATTTTTATTAAGTGCAAAATATTTTCTAATTTCTCTTGGGACTACGTACCTCTTTAACCAATTGAGTATTTTGAAGTAGTGGCATATGGGTGGTTCAGTCACTAAGCATCTGCCTTCAGTGGCTCAGGTCATGATCCCAGAGTCCCAGGATCAAGCCCCACATTAGGCTCCCTGCTTGGCAGGAAGCCTGCTTCTCCTTTTCCCACTCCCCCTGCTTGTGTTCCCTCTCTCGCTGTGTTTCTGTCAAATAAATAAATAAGGACGCCTGGGTGGCTCAGAGGGGTAAGCCTCTGCCTTCAGCTCAGGTTATGATCTCAGGGTCCTGGGATCGAGTCCCACATTGGGCTGTCTGCTCAGCAGGGAGCCTGCTTCCTCCTCTCTCTCTGCCTGCCTCTCTGCCTACTTGTGATCTCTCTCTCTCTGTCAAATAAATAAGTAAAATTAAAAATAAATAAATAAATAAATAAAATCTTAAAGAAAGGTATATTGTTCATTTTCCAAATATTTGGAGATTTTCCAGTCACCTTTCCGTTATTGATTTCCAAGTTAATCCCATAATGTTAGAGAAGATATTTTGTATGTTTTTGTTTCTTCTTCATTTTTAAGGTTTTGTTTTATGACCCAGGATATGGTCTATCTTGATGAATATTCCATGTGGATTGGAGAAGAATGTATTTTTTTCTGTTGGATAGCATATTCTCTTAATGTCAACTAGGTCAGTAGGTAGATGGTATTAATCAAGAATCTGTATGACTTTTTGGCCACTTATCCAGCTAATTACTACGGAGGAGTTTAAGTCTTAGCTATAATTATATATTTGTTTATTTCTGCTTTCGGTTCCATCAGTTTTTCCTTCATGCATTTTGAAGTTCTGTTGTTAGCTGAATACATATTTAGGACTCTTATGTCTTTTTAATGAATTGTTGCCTTTTATTATTTTGTATCCTTCCTATCCCTGGTACTATTTCTTTCTCTGAGGTCCACTGTCCATGACATTAACATATCCTCTCCAACCAACTTTCTTTTATTATATGTATAGTAATTCTTTTTCATCTTTTTCCTTTTAATTTGTGTTTTTATATTTAAAGTTGGTTTCTGCCAGATAACTTATATTTGGGTCTTTTTAAATATAATTGTTAGGTCTGATAATTAACATGTTGAGAGTATTTACATTTATTGTAAGCATTGATATGATCCTATTTTGGTCTTCTGTTTTGTTCTTTTCTCTTTTTCCTGTGATTTCTTGGTTCCTCTGTCTCTTCTTTCCTGTCTTCTTATGAATTATTTAAGTAGTTTCAAATACTCTTTAAATTTTTCTGTTGGCTTTTTAGCTGTATCTCTTTGTATTGTATGTTTTTAATGGTTCCCCTAGAGATAGCAGTGTACATTCTCAACCTTTCACAGTTTTCTTAGGGTTAATATTATTTTTCATTTCCTATAAAATATAGAAGCCTTACAATCATATAGGTCCCCTTACCCTCCTGCCTTCATGTGATAGCTATCGTACTGAAAACCCTACCAGCCAGTAGTATCGTTTTAACAGCATATAGGTTCACTTAGGAGGTGAAAATTTGTCTTTTAAAAGACAAATTACCTGGATATTTACTGTTTCTCTTCCTTTGCCTTCTTGAAGTTCTACATTTCCTTCTGATTATCCTTATTTTTGAGCTATAGAGCCTCCTTTAGTATTCCCTTTAGGCCACATCTACTGGCAAAAAATTCTCTTAGTTTTCCTTCATCTGAGAATAGCTGTTTTTGCCTTCATTCCCAAAAGAGAATTTACTGGATATAGAGTTTTTTCTTTCAATACTTTAAAGATATTCCACTGTCTGCTGGCTTCTATGGTTTCTGATGAGAAATCCACACTAATTCAGATTGTTATTTCTCTATGTATGTGTCATCACTGTCGAGATTTTTTCTTTATTATTTTTCAGCAGTTTAATTATGATGTGTTTGAATGTGGTTTTATCCTGCTTATGATTCATTGAGATCTTAAATCAATAAATTTTTGTCTTTTCCCAAATTTGTGAA
This sequence comes from Spilogale gracilis, assembly GCA_004023965.1. Lineage (NCBI taxonomy): Eukaryota > Metazoa > Chordata > Mammalia > Carnivora > Mephitidae > Spilogale > Spilogale gracilis. Next base: position 15,669 of record PITA01003389.1, read on the forward strand.
ATTTCAGGCAGTTATTTATTCAAGTAGTTTTCCTGCTCCATTTCTTTCTCTTTTTCTCCAGACTCCAGTGACACAATCTCAGACCTTTAACTGTTATTTTACAAGTCCCTGATCTAATTATTTATTTTAATATTTTTTCTTTCTGATTTTATATTAATAATTTCTGTTGACCAATCTTCATGTTCTTGGGCTCTTTCCTTTGTCATCTCCTATTCCATTATTGAAATTTGCTTTTGTTTTGCATGTTGTATCATTCGGTTTTGAAGTTTCCTTTTTTTTTTTTCTTAAAGATTTTATTTATTTATTTGACAGAGAGAAACACAGCTAGAGAGGGAACACAAGCAGGGGGAGTGAGAGAGGGAGAAGCAGGCTTCCGCTGAGCAGGGAGCCCAATGCAGGGCTCGATCGTGGAACTCCGGGATCATGACCTGCGCCAAAGGTAGATGCCCAATGACCGAGCCTCCCAGGAGCCCTTGAAATTTCATTTTTTACAAAAAATTAATTTATGTTTTTCTGCTGAGATCTTTCCTTCCGTTCATTTCAAGTATATTTACCTTTGGCTCATGGAGCAGAATTTAAAAAGTTGCTTTAGAATGTTTATATCAGTTCCCAATATCTGAATAGTCTCAAGGTAGGCATCGGTAAGTTGACTTTTCCCTTGAGAACTGCTCTCATTGTCTGGTTCTTGGTATGTTGAATAACTTTGTATTATATCCTAGACATGTCCCGGTTGAGTATTACATGGGGTCCTCTGGAGAATGTTGAGTTTCGTATTAGCAGGCAGTTGACCCAGTTAGAATTGCCACACAAGTTCTGTCTTGCCCTTTGTGGGCTATGGTGTTAATCTCTTTTCAGTTTTCAAAGCTTTTGAGAGGCTCCTTTGGGTCTATCCCAGGCTTATGAAACACAGTAGTGAGTGTGGAACTTCTGTGGGTTCATTCACAGAATTAAGAGACCTTTTTCTTTAGCTCTTTCCTCTCTGCAATCCCCGCCGCTGACACACACACACACACACACACACACACACACACACACACACACACACACACACACTGCATGCAGCAGGATCCTCTTCTTTTGGTTCTTTTGGCCAGAAAGACAAAGGCTTCTCTCAGAGTCACTTCTCCCATCCAGTTCTCTGTCGAGGGCCCATTCTTGGGGTAGTGCTGAGAGAGGAGAAAAGCAAACCATCAGGGATTTCCTCTCACATTCTTTAGACTTTTTCTTTGTCAAGTTGTCCAGAAACTAGTCTAAGTTTTAGCTACTGCTGCCTTGCAGTTAAGCGAGCTGGGCCTACCCCAAGGCAATGCCCCAAGACATACTAATAAAAAAGGGAAACCAACCCCATACCGGTCACTTCTCCTCTAAGGTTTCCTTGCCTCAAAAATCTGTCTGTTATTATTCACTTTTCAAAGGTTTTAGGTAATTGATTTTTATATTTTATCTAGAGTTTTTAGTTATAGTCAGCCAGAGAGAGAGGCTATAGTGAACTTATTTCATCTTGGCCAGATGCAGAAGCCTGTCGATGTAGTTTTAATTTACATTTCTCCATGAGTTGTGTTAAGCATCTTTTTATATGTTTAAGGGCCATTTTCACTTTTTGGGAATGTGAATTCCTGTCTTTTGCCCATTTTCTATTTGGTCTTTAGACTTTCCTTAATTTTGGAGATTTCTGTATATTCTAAAGATACTAGGATTTTATCTCTCTTTTTTAAAGATTTTATTTATTAATTTAACAGAGAGAGAGATTACAAATAGGCAGAGAAGCAGGCAGAGAAGGAGCAGGAAGCAGGCTCCCCACTTGAGCAGAGAGCCTGATGTGGGACTCGATCCCAGGACCCTGAGATCATGACCAGAGCCGAAGGCAGAGGCTTAACCCGCTGAGCCACCCAGGCGCCCTGAATTTTAACTCTTTTGACATGCTAAAATTTAAAAACCTATTAGGTATTTTATCTTCTTCTTCTTTTTTTTTAAGATTTTATTTATTTGACAGAGAGAAACACAGCTAGAGAGGGAACACGAGCAGGGGGAGTGAGAGAGGGAGAAGCAGCTTCCTGCAGAGCAGGGAGCCCGATGCAGGGCTCGATCCCAGGACTCCAGGATCATGACCAGAACTGAAGGCAGATGCTTAAGGACTGAGCCACCCAGGCGCCCGTATTTTATTTTCTAATTGGTATTGTGAATGGAATTTTCTCTAACAGGTTATTGCTTGTGCATATGGAAGCTATTAAGTCCTCTTTGTTAATTTTTCCCCCCACTACCATTCTTAAGTTGTTTTTTTTTAATGTTTGAATTTGTTTTATTGACTGTCTAAGGCTCTCATGTATATCAGCATATCATCTGGAAGATAATTTAATGTTTTCTTTTCCACGTCATATGCCTTTAATTGATTTTTCTTATTCAATTGCATTGACTTAAACTTCGGTACAGTGTTGAATAGTAATATAGATATTGGGTATTCTGATCTTACAGTAAATACCTCCAATATTTCTTCATAAAGTAATGTTTTGACTGTAAAAGGAGGGGTGTGTGTGTGTGTGTGTGACTATTTTAATAATTTTTAAGAAACCCAGCAGTTTCTCTTTGGTTAATAGGGGTTTGTTTTGTTTTGTTTTGTTTTAAGATTTTACTTTTTTATTTTGAGAGAGTGAGGGGGCAGTGCAGAGGCTGAGCAAGAAGCAGACTCCTCACTGAGCAGAGAACCAGGGTAAGCGTTTTAATAAAAAACCCAGGTGCCCTGGTTAAATGTTTTAATAAAAAATGGGTATGAGGGGGGCACCTGGGTGACTCAGTTAAGCATCTGCCTTCAGCTCAGGTCATGAGCCCAGGGTCCTAAGATTGAACCCTGGGTGTGGGTCGGGCTCCCTGCCCAGTGGGGAGCCTGCTTCTCCCTCAACCTCTGCTGCTCTCCGGGCTGGTGCTCTCTTGCTCTGTCAAATAAATAAAATATTAAAAAAAAAATAGGTATTGAGGGGCGGCTGGTTGGCTTAGTAGGTTAAGCATCCAACTCTTGATTTCAACTCAGGTCATGATCTCAGAGTTGTAAGATTGAGCCCTGTGTTGGGCACCATGCTAGGCATGAGCCTGGTTAAGATTCTCTCTTCCAGGGGTGCCTGGGTGGCTCAGTTGATTGGGCGACTGCCTTTGGCTCAGGTCATGATCCCGGAGATCCGGGATCGAGTCCCGCATTGGGCTCCCTGCTTGGCGGGAAGCCTGCTTCTCCCTCTCTCACTCCTCCTGCTTGTGTTCCCTCTCTAGCTGTGTTTCTCGCTGTCAGATAAATAAATAAAATCTTTATTATCCACTTGATATGATTTGTATTAAGTGTAATACTGTATCCTGTTCTCCAGTTATTGGTGAAGTTTTTCTGTTAGTCCTTGCATTTCCTGTAGTTTCTGTTTATAAAGGTGGTGTTTTTGTCATTTAGTACATAGGTATTCAAAACAATCATATATTCATTGTGGATCACAGCTTTCAGCATTGCAAAGTGTTGGGGTTTGTCAATTCTAATGCTTTTTGGGCTAGAATTCAACTTTATTGACATCTGTATTTCAATCCCTGCTTTTTTACTGTTTCTATCTGTCTGAAATACCTTGTACATCTCTAGTTTTAGCCTTTTGGAATCACTTAAATTTTAAAAGAAAAAGATTTATTTATTTTAGAGAAGGAGAGAGAGCATGTGTGCACGTGAGTTGGTGGCGGGGAGGGGTGCGGAGGGAGAGGGAGACAAGTCCAAGTAGACTGCGCAGAGTGCAGAGCCCCAGGCTCAGTCTCAGGACCCCGAGATCACTACCTGAGCTAAAACTAATCAGATATATAACTCATTGTACCACGCAGGTGCCTTCCCCCCTGCTTTTTTCCTTATTAATTTTATATTTTGAGTATTCTGGGTTATGGTCTTTCATCAGATATATGTGTCATGAATATTTTCTCCCTGTCTATAACGTCATTTTTTATGTCCTCAGTGTTTCTTAATGAGAATTATGAATTTGAGTGTCATCCATGTGAGACTGGAGTTTATACATTTTCAGTTTTGTGGAATAGTCTCTTATATGAGTGTACCTCCTGTTGTGCAGTTGGTCCTTTGGGATTGTTTCTAGTTTTTATTAGCATGTGTAATATTGCTGTGAACATTCTTGTACAAATCTCTTCTTATACATATGTGAGAATTTCTTTAGGGTGTTTATCTGAGAATGGGGTTGCTGCCTCATAAGGTGTGCAGACTAGTCCCAGATATTTTTTCAAAGTGATTCTTTCAATTTATGTTCCCTCTAGCATGGTAAAGGGTTCAAGTTGTCCCACATTGTAGTCAACATTTGACAGATTGTTTAATCTTTTGCTAATTTGCTAGGAGTGTAATTATATCACATTGTGGTTTTGACAGGCATTGCCACAATGTTAATTAGCTTAAACATCTGAGCCCTGTGTTGGGCACCATGCTGGGCATGGAGCCTGGTTATGTTTCTTGTGATATGTCTGTTCAAGTCTTTTGCTTATTTTCTGTTTTGATGTTTGCTTTCTTACTGTATTGATCTGTGTATTCTTTATTCTGGATATGAGTTCAGGGTGGATTTGTCTTCCCCATCCTCTAGAATGCTTTTATAATTTTAAGCTTACAGAAAAATTGCAAGTATAGCATAGTAAATACTTACATACCCTTTGGGCGCCTGGGTGTCTCAGGCGGTAAGTGTCTGCCTTTGGCTCAGGTCATAATCCCAGAGTCCTGGGATCAAGCCCCTCATCGGGCTCCTGGCTCAGCAGGAAGCCTGCTTCTCCCTCTCTCCCTCCCACTGCTTGTGTTTCCTTTCTCGCTGTGTCTCTCTCTGTCAAATAAGTAAATAAAATCTTAAAAAAAAAAAAAAAGTTACATACCCTTCACTTATGTTCACCAGTTGTTAGCATTTTGCCACATTTGCTTTACCTGTCTGTAAATTTTGATAGAGATCAAATTTTCTTTTTCTGGAACATTTGAATACAGTGTATAGACACTGTGACATTTCCCCCCTAAAACACTGTAGCCTCAGAATAAGAGCATTCTTCTAGGCAAAATACCATTTTCCTGGCCAATAAAATTAACAATAATTTCATATTTTAAAAAATACTGTATTTATTTATTTAGAGAGAAAGTGAGCATGAGCGGGAGGAGGGGCAGAGGGAGAGAGAATCCCAAGCTATCTCTGTGCTGATGCTGAGATCACAGCCTGAGCTGAAATCAAGAGTCAGACACTCAACTGGCTGAGCGACTCTGGTGCCCCACAATAATTCCCTATTACCTACAGGCCATATTCAGAAATTCCCCAGTTGTTCCCTCTGCTTTTTGATCCAGTCAAGGTTCATGTGTTACATCTGGTCACCACGCCTCTTTAGTCTCTCAATTTAGAACCCTCACCCTGCTTTTTGCTCTCATTTCTTCTCTTGATCTTGACCTTTTTGGTAAGTCTGAGCTAGCTGCCTTGTCCAGTATCCTGTAATCTCGATGTATCTGGTTGTTTTGTGCAAGTCGTTGACACAGATGTACGAGGACGACGATGCTGTGTTTTCTGGCATCACCTCAGGAGATAAGTGATGCCAGTGTGTTTACTGTTGGCGGTGCCGGCTTCAATCTCATGGTGAAGGTGGTGACAGCCAGATGTCTCCATTGTTAAGGAACATTCTTCTTCTGTGATCAGTAAATAATCTGTAGTGTAATACCTTGGCACAGTGCAAATCTCCATTTCCCAACAGCCTTTCACCCAGTTGGGTCCTTTTTCAAATCTAAGTGGTGATTTTATCTCTTGCTCTCCAGTTGTGATTTAGTTCCCTCTTTTTATTTCTTTAGAAGCCTTAAATGTCTTTATTTTATACGCCCGAATGCTTTGTGCTCTAGGGGTCTAGTTCTGCCTTTTGTTGTTTCTCATGGCTCTCACTCATGGTGCTGTGTTTCCTTTTTTGCCTCTGTGAGTTCTGACTGCTTACATTTCATAGGACTTTATCAGTGAATTCATGCAGGCCTGCACTGAAGGCGGGCTCCTTCTGAGAGACAGTCACAGACTGAAGTTTTAGAGACCTCCTAAGGTGGTGTAGATTGGACCTGAAGGCTGAGGGCTGGCAGCATTCAGGCACCTCTGGGTGTAGGTCTCCTTCTGGTTCAGTCTAACACTGAGCATTTAGTCCTGTGGGGTCTCATCTTTATGGAGATGCTCCTATGAGATTGTCCACGCTGGGAGGGCCCTAAGCTTTGTCTCTCATGGACTCAGAGGCCTTGCCTACGACCCAGAATTCTAGATCACTAATGTAGCAAATTGCCCTTAGGACAGGTGACAACTAGGGGGGTGGGGGGAGCTCTGTAGACCTCACTGTGTTTGACTTCCACTTACTTAGTGTTTGGCTTTTGAAAGTTCTAAGCTTTTTTTTTTTTTTTTTTTTTTTTTTTTTTTTGACAGCTTAGTGATGTACTGGAGTTTGGGTTTTTATTTTAGTTGTTTTGTGGGCATCTATTTTGTTACAGAGTGATGCCTCCCTAATCTGTGCTGGTTATGGAATTCTTATGCGCCTTCTGGGGCTGCTGGAAACTGTTCTGTGCTCTCTTGTGGCCCACTTATGGAGGGCCTGGGCGGGGGGCCCATTTGACGTACTCGCAGCGTCCCGTGTGGCCTGTCCTTGCACTCCCAGGCACAGGCCGTCGGTGAGGCAGGACCCGGGGGGCTGGGGCCGGCAGGAACAGTGCTTGGGTGACCCTGGTTGTGGCTTCCCTGCTTTGGCTCACTTCTCAGTGCTCCTCGTTGATTCCAAGCTTCTTCAAGGACCAGTGGTCCTGTTGCAGTAAAAGGAAAGGGTTCTGTGAGTGAGGGCGCGGCAGGTACTCAGGCCTGATTCGTGGGTCAGGCTGTGGTGATTGGGTACCAGCTTCTCCCTTGGCCCCGCCTCCTCTGCATTTGCCAGTCTCTGCTTATTTGCCTGCCTTCCCCATGAGGGGCACCCTCAGATCCCGTGGCCACGGGGCCTACCTGCGGTGTGCGTGGCTTGGTGGGAGGGGTGAGTGCCCGTGTAACCTGGTCCCAGCCACCCATTGCCTTTCCACATGGGACCCTGCCTGGCCACTGCTCCTCATGCCAGCAGGAAGGCTCCAGGCCCCTTTCTGGGGGGATGACCCTGAGGTTGCTGCTTCTGAGGCGGGACGCAGGGGGGCACTGTTGTCCTCCGTCCCTGGGCCCAGGGCCTGAGGGGCTTTCGGGGTTCATGGCATCGGTTGGAAAGGCTGTCAGAGTTGCGCAAATTTTGTCAGATTGTCTTTCTTTTTAATTTTGAAAAGAATGTGTCTCTCTCTGACATCTCGAAGAGCAGGTAGAATCTGAAGTTGTGCTCGGTGGATTAAGTTTCATGTTCCTTTGCCCTCTGGGAGGAAGAGATGAGCGACAGAACAGGGAAGCGAGGCAGTGGCGGGCGGCTGGTACCACGCACCAGTGTTGCACAAGGGGCTGCGGCCTCCGCTCCGGGCGGCCCGCTGCCAGGGGAGATAGGGTAACGCGATTATTCTCAATTAGATTAATAAAGAATAATTAGATGTCATAAATCAAGTAACCATAGGATATTGTCATGGGAAAAATATGTAGCTAGAATTAATTAGTTTTCAAATAAAGCGTTTATTTTAATTGCTTGAAATGATGGAACCCTTAATTGCCGATGCATCATTTTGGCCTGAACAGTTTGGTTGTTGTAACAACGTGACGGGTTTGTTCCCTGCAGTTCTGGGGAAACAATAGAGGAGAACTTGATTTCATCACCTCAGACCGAGCCTTGAGCTGGTGAGGTTCTGGAAACTCCCATCAGGCCGCAGGCAGGTGGCAAGTGTGGGCTGTGCTTCGGCTGGCGCTGCCCAAGGCCCCCGTGCTGCCTGTGCGTGTGTGTGAGTGTGTGCAGGCATGTGCGTGCATGTGTATGCATGTGAGCGTGCCCTCCGTCCGTGTGCGCACGCATGCGCGTGAACACCGTGTGTGCGAGGCAGCAGCACACCGTGGGAGCCTGTGTGCAGGTGGCCTGGAGGACCATGGGGGTGGGATGCCCCCCGGTCCCCAGCCCCGGAGACGGGGCCTTTTCTGATGGGTGGGGGTGCTTTAGTGGGGTTCTACATTCTTGGGTTTCTCCAGATCTGGGGTCCTGGAGCTGACCAGCTGTTCCGATGGGGCAGGCATAGCACAGACGGCTGGCCGCTTCTGATGGCCCAACAGCTGCTCCTCTGCCTTCTGCCGCACCCCTGCCCACCCGAGGGCAGCCTTGCAGGGTTCACAGCCCCGGCCAAGCAGTGTCTCCCGGCATCTCACCCGTCCCAGGCCAGAGCAGGTCATGGAGCAGTGTGGGTCATGCCTCTGCCCACAGGAGGCTATCCTTATGTTTGGGAGGAGTCCGTTGGGTTTTAGCTAAAGGTGAGGAGGTATTTAGAGTGAAAACCCTAAAAAAGAAAGAGGGAGTTGGCCATTTGTATGGTCCATTCCCAGGGACCCCTTCCTTTTCCTTGAAACCCCTCGAGAGAGAGGTGGGATCAAGCAGTTGAGTGGTTGCCTACAGTCTCCCCCCAGTAAAGGTGAGCATCTGCCCCTTCCTGGCCCCAGCCCTGCCGTGTCTGCTAGTCCCAACCCCACTTCCAGCCCTCTCGTGGGCTGGGCCTCAACTGGCCTGGTGCTGGCAGTGGCCTTCCACCGGGTGTCTGCAGCGTTGCCATGGCTCTGGTGGTCTCCAGAGTCTCGGGTCACTGCCTGCCCCCCACTGCCCTGCTGTCTGGTGACTCAGAGCCCCCTGGCTTACGAGGCCGCAGCTGCCTTGACAGTGGCATCTCTTAGGTGTTTTGAACCTTTTGCTCTAGTGAAGCTACTCCCGGCTCCATTCTAGAGAGAAAGAGAGAAGGAAAGGGTCTAGGATGGTTTCGGCGAGGGGAGGTACAGGGCTCACTGGTTGGGGGTGTGGCTGAAGCAGTGCCTGGGCCGGTCTCCTGCTGGGGAAACCCATGCCTCTCCAGCCCCAGTACCTGCGTGTCTGCCCGTCCTCGGCCTCAGCCCCCTTCCTGCATGGCGTTCCGTCTTTGGCCTGGGACCCCCTCCAACCTATGGCATTGCCGAAGGCTCCCTCCTGGAGGAATGCTATCTTCTCTGCTCCTGTTCTTTGCCCTGCCTGGTTCCCCTGGTGGCTGTGGCTCCCTCAGTGGCCGGGCAGCCTCCTCCCTACAGCGTGGCCCCTGGTCCCTGAGCTTCCGAGAGGGCCAGAGTGGATGGCATGCCCTGGCTTGTCATTGCTCCAGCACCGGGAAGAGAGGAGAGGGGCCTCCTGAGGGAGGAGGGAGGCTGAATCTGCAGGACTCATCCAGGCCCCGGGGCAGGACAGACAGCCCAGGGCGTGTAGACAGCCCAGGACAGGAGGAGCCAGCCTGAGGGAGGAGGAGTCACTCCTGCTGCTGTAGCCAGTGGGCTTCACGGAGGCCGAGGGTACAGCTGGGGGTGGACAGCAAGCCCTGGAGGCCAGTGGCGGGCTCTCTGTAGGGCGCTGAGGGTGAGAGTGACCTCAGAAGCGTGCAGGGGCCACGGTGAGGCCATTTGGGTGTAGAGGCCAACAGGCGAGATGGCATACAGCTGAAGGGGGTGGGCAGCACCCAGGGAAGTTCCTACTGTCTTCCTGAATGACGACAGGTGGGTCACTTACACCCTTCCTTGGTCCCCAGACGACTGCACCCCTGCCTGGTATGGCAGCCTCCCCGCTCCCACCGCCGGACCCCCAGTTTGTCCTCCGAGGTACCCAGTCAGCGGTGCACGCACTGCATTTCTTCGAAGGAGCCCAAGGACAGGGGCGCCCACTCCTCCTCTCAGGGTGAGTAGCTGCGGCCCCAACCCAAGCCTAGGGGTTAGCCCAGAGTGAATTTAGGGGGCAGTGGAGTAACAATGAGCCCAGAGCTCATGTGGGGATCCATGACGGGCTCAGGCCACTCATCACTCGGGCACACAGACTCTTCAGAACCCAGTCGACAAGCCGTCCCTCGGGCCTGTCCCCCTCGGAGGAGGCGGGGAGCACGCCCGTTCTGACAGACACTGCCCAGTTTACAGTGTTAGCCCCCCTTCCGTCTCCGGAGAAGTGGACTCGGCCTGAGGTGTCCTCAGAGGCCCGCCCTCCATGGCACAGGACCACTGTGCCACCTTTACCCTTAGTTCACACGTCCAGCCGTCACCAAGACTGACAGCTCCCAACTGAAGTGCCTGGGCCGCCGGCTGGGTGGTTTCCAGGCCCGTGCTGCAGAGCATGCTGGAAATGCCCTCCTCCGATGCCTCTCCCTGAGCCTGTGCTTTCGCGCTTGTCAGAACAGGTCCCTGAGTGGGCTGGTGCACATCTGGAGCCTGCAGACGCGGAGGGCGCTTGCAACGCTAGACGGCCATGGGGGCCAGTGTGTGACTTGGCTGCGGACACTGCCCCAAGGGCACCAGCTGCTCAGGTGGGTCTTGGTGGCAGCGAGTACAGTCCCAAAGGAGTCAAGCTGTGGCCTTCAGCAGGGGCTACGGGCTTGTCACGAGGCTCTCGGGGTCTCCCCCAGCTGCCGGGCCACCCCTCCCCATGGCAGAGCAGTGTGATCTCTGCCCTCGGCCCATCCGGAAGCGGTGTCTGGGTCCACTGGGTGCCCGTCGCTGTGGCCTCTGTGACCATTGCTCTGTCCAGGTAGGTGCCCACCGAGAAAAGCCTGGTCAACACGCACAATAGCTCTGTCGTGGCCTGAACAGGGCTCTCCAGTGGCTAAGAGCTAGGGGTCCATGGCTGAGCTCCAGGGTTCTCCTTAGAGGAGCCTCAGCTTCCCTTCTGTGGACCCTAGGCCTCTGGTATCATGATGGGTGGTCCCCTTCCCACAACGTGGCAAGGACTTCCACGAGGATGGTGCAGAGCCTGCGCCTAAAGCCCGCCCACTGATTGGAGTTGTGCTCTAGACTCCAAGGGCAGCCACCCCCCTGGGGCACTGGAAATGCCACCCGGGCGCCCAGGTCTATGGCCTTTGGGCTGACTGGTGCAGGGTGAGCAGGAGATGGCGAGAGCAAGGTGGGCGTCTGGCACTCCCAAGAGAGGAGACCGCATGGTGGGCCCAGCTGCGAGCGGCTGGAGACAGGGCAGCAGAGCCCAGAGGGGCGTATTCTGGCCTGCCACTGCGGCCGTGTAGAGGTGCCAGGCTGGGCACTCCAGGCGAGAGGTGGGCCAGCAGGAAGGGGCAGGTGGGGGAGAGGATAAGGTTATATCTACCTAGTTTAAGTGAAACTTCCTTGAATGCCCTCCAGGGCAGGTCTGTTTTCCTGCTGTGGACTCAGAGCCTGGACATCTAGGCCCCACAGTTCCCAGTCCCCGGAGGATGAGACCGCGAGGGACTCACCCTTGTGCAAAACACTTTCGTGCCAGACATGCTGCTCCCACCACCCTCTGAAGAGGGCTCGTAGGTGATCGACGGACCAGAGGTATCCAGGAAGCTTGGCCCCCTTCTCCCCAGTTGGTGTGGAAAGCCCTCCATATGGTTACGGTCTTTCCCTGATGCTTAGAATAGAGGTTGCATCCAAATACCCCACAAACCACTTGCACTGGGCGCTGGTGTTTGCAAACTTCCGCCAGCATTTTCAGCCATGGCCTTAGGCCCCTTGGCGCCTCCTGCCCCTCGGGGCCCAGAGGCCTTGGGTTGTTCTCAGGGACCTCCCAGTCCTGGAGACTCTGCTCCTCAGAGAGCTGGCCTGACGTTGTGTGGGGAGGCAAGCGGCCAGGGCGTCCTGTGAGTGAATGTTGGATGGTCCTTCCCTTTCCAAGCTGGATGGCAGTGCGGTGGCCGTGCCCAGGTGGGGCACGAAGGTCAGGAGGTGTGCGGCACAGGCCGCGCAGGTGCTTGGAAGGCCCAGGTGCGTTTACGCTGCGCTAGAGGCCCGGCGCCCAGCTGTGTTTGGAGACCAAGTCTCTCCAGAGTGGCCCTTGAGACAGGAAGGTACGCTTTCATGTCAAGGGAGGACAGAAAGCTGGGGGCCCGAGGGCACACCTGTGCCCAGTGACAGCCACCAGGTGGGTGCTTTCCACCTCTTTTATTGGGGACTGCAGCACCCTTGTGGAGAAGTGCACGGAACAAGTTCACAGCCTGCTGCATTATCGCAGAGTGGACACCTGGGTAACCACTCCAGTCACGAGGCGGAGTGCTGAGGTCCGCGCCATTCTCGTCCTTGGGAGGCAGCCCCTTGCCCCTTGTGCTCGCCCGCCTGTTCAGAATGTGCATCTCCAAAAAGCATACACTTGTTAGGTCTGGGTTTTTTTCTTACTTAAAAAAACAGACCACGCAGAACAGCTTGCTTTGGACGTGACTTCTTCTGTTGCACTCTTCTTTGTGAGGTCCTCACCGGGGGGCGTGTAGCCGTAGGGCATCGTGTGGGATTTCTCTGTGCGGTATTCCCCTGGATGTGGATGTGTTCTCATCCTACCATCAGTGGAGATTTGGGTCGCCGCTTGGGGCTGAGAAGCTTAAGGAGACCCCCGTGCGGCGTCTCCAGGCGCCCAGTGCCCATGTGTCTGCAGGCTCGTCCCTGAACCCTGAGGGGGGGTGTCTGGGCCAGAGGATGGCCCCGTGTTGGGCGGCTCAGAGGGTGCCGGGCTGCCTCCAGTGCAAGTGCGCCAGCCCGGCACTGCTTCCGGCTGCGGCCTCCTCTGCACCGTCCTGACTGCTCAAGGGGCCAGCACTCCTCTGCGGTCGTTAGCCACCGGATAGAGTCTCCCCTCGGTCCCCACCTCTCTGTCAGGGTTGACTGCCTTTTTCTCACTGAGTTATGGGAGTTCTTTTTATGTGCTAGATACGGCTGATATTTTCATGTCACCACCTCCTGCTCCCACAGAATGGCTCACACTTCTCACTCACTCAGTGATGTGTTAATGAGCAGAAGGTAGCCACTTAATGGAGTCAGATCTGCCATCTTTCCCTAGTGGCTGGTGCTTCTGTGTCGTGTGAAGGAGGCCCAGCACCGGGTCATGAGGTCCTGCTCCCCCAGGAGCTTCACTGCTGTTCCTTTTTAGCCCAACGGGGCAGCTGGAATGGGCTGGTGGTGAGGATGAGCGTTGTTCCTGTGTGGGGACTCACGATGCTGGCCTCCCTGGCCTCGTTTCCCCTCCGGGTTCAGGGACGCGGCCGTTGAGGAAGTGGGCAGTGCGGAGTGGCTTCCGCAAGAGGTGTGGGAGCAGCGCGCCCAGCGGGCAGAGAACCGGGGTGATGGGGGGCCAGGTCTCAGAGGTGGCTGGGGAGGTCGGGAGATTGGCTGCGTCACGCAAGCAAGTTTGTTGGTAGAGCGTGGCAGTGAATGTCTGGAGGAAAGTAGGAGGCAGGTTTTTCCCAGTCAGAGAAAGGAGTCACACACCTGAGAGGGAGGAAGGGGAGGAAGAGGCCTTGGGGCATCAGCACGAACTTGGGAGGTTTTGAAGATATATACCCAGAGGTAGGTGCAGAAATACGTGTACGTGTGAGTATGTTTGCCTGTGTGAGTGTGCATGTTCGTGAGGCTTATGTGTATGTGTGAGGGGTGTGAGCTAGTTACCACGTGCGAGTGAGCTGTGTGTGAATGTGTGCGTGAGATATGCTTGTGTGTGTCTGAGGTATGTGTGTGTGAGGTGTGTGTGTGACTGTGTGTGAGAGGTGTGTGTGTGCATGTGTGTGAGAGAGGTGTGTGTGTGTGACTGTGTGTGAGAGAGGTGTGTGTGTGCGCATGTGTGTGAGAGAGAGCGGTGTGCGCATGTGTGTGAGAGAGAGGTGTGTGTGTGTGACTGTGTGTGAGAGAGAGAGGTGTGTGTGTGTGTGCCTGTGTGTGATCTCCCGGCTCTGCCCAGAGGGCCTAGCGGCAGCGGCACCCCACCGCAGCAAGCACACCAGCACCCAGACCTGGGCTCGCAGACATCTCTGTGCGCTAGAGGGAATAAGGGTTCCTCGGAGAAATGATTCTGGTCTGGAATATCTTGCTGATGGACACATGTCAGAAGGCCTCTGAGCTAGCTCAAAGGGGGTCGGTCCCGCTGGCCAATAGGGGATGGTTTGAGCACAGAAATAAATAACGGGAGGTGTAGATGACAACCCACTGAGTAATACAGGAACACGCAAGTCCAAGCTGATGGAAACAGAACAGAAGGAGAGGGCAGTGCCCATTCTTCCTGTAGGATAGCGTCTGGTAAACGGAGGAGGTGGTAGGCTGGGGAGTCCCTGCCGGTGGCCAGGAAGGCCTCGTGGGGTCTGATGTCTCTGTGAAGGTATTTGGCTTTTAACTGTGCAGTATGGAGCGCACACACTTTTTCAGAATGCCGCAGATCAGCTCCTCTCTGCCCTCCCCTTGGGTGTGGTGTGCCAGACATTTGTCGCGGTCTGCAGTCCATCTTGGGAGCCCGACACCCTGATTGTTTTCTTAACGCACACACACTAAAGTTTGCTCCTTGTGGGGTTGTTCTGTGGGCTTGACGATGTCCACCCTCACGTCAGTCCCCGCCCCCCCAGGGCCACACAGGGCACTCAGCACCCTGCACAGCCTCTGTGCTGCCCCCTGTAGGCAGCGGCCCCAGTCCTCCACATGCCATCATGCCGTCCCCGGAATGTCCCATCAGGGGATCATGCTGTGGGTGGCCTTTTGGTTCTGGCTTCCCTCACTTAGCAGAACGCATCCGATATTCCTGCGGGTCGTAGCGCGCATCCCAGTTTGTCCCTGTCTGTCACAGAGCGGGATTCCGTGGTATGGAGGCACACGGTTGGTTCCCCAGCCCTGTACTAGAGTCGCATAGAGTTTGGGCAGTTAGGGACAGAGCCACTGTAAACACGGTGTACCCGCTTTTGTGTGAATAGAGGTTTTAAATTCCTGTGGGAAAAGTCACGAGGGTGGAATTGCTGGCCCTCGCAGCTAAGTCACAGAGGGAGGGAGGAGGGTGAGCTCACACTGCGGCAGCATGGGAGGTGGCAGGAAGGGCTGGTCGTGGGGCATGTGTCGCAAAGCTCCCTGGAACATGGTTGACGGTGCGCCTGTGGGATGGCCCACGAAGGTGTCAGGCCTCAGGCGTCTTGGATGCAAAGCCCATCCTTGACTGAGGTGCTCCGGGCCAGGTAATCGATAGCACCTGGGCCCCTCTGTGGAAGGTGTCCCCCTGCCCCCCTTCAGCATCATGCTCTTCCCAGCACACCGGCATTCGTCCAGGGGGGACACCCAGTGTGCTCACGGCCTGTCTCCTCTTGGACAGTCAGGGCCGGGACCTGAAGCTGCACCTGTGGGAGCTGGCAGAGGGCAGGAACACCGTTGTCGATTCGGTGCCCCTGGAGAACATGGGCTTCTGCAGGAGCTCCGTTCTAGCCAGGGCTCAGGAGTGCTGGCTGCTGGCTGCGCCGGGGAGAGGTAGTGACGAGGTGAGTACCAGCCCGCCTGGTGCCTGGCTTCACCAGCTGCTTGCGCTTGCTTCCCCTAAATAGGCAGGCTCATCGTAAGCACCTGTTAGAGGAGCACTATGCCTACCACAGGAGCCCTGCAGCGTGCCGGGTTGCAACTCCAGGGGCCTTGGTCTGGCCGCCTGTGGGGAGCCTGGTGGTGAGCGTCAGGAAGGGAGGCCCCTGCATCCAGTACTGCGCGGCATGAGGCTCGAGACCATCGGGAGTGCAGGGGCAGAGACTGCCCAGAGAGGGTCTCAGAGGACTCAGGAGCAGGCCTGTGTGGAGGGAGTCCCAGGTAGGCCAGCAGGAGGTGGTGGGAGAGAAATGGAGGCCTTGTGGAAGCCTGGGCATCAGAGGCAGCCTTTTGGGGAGCTGACCTAGGTTGTGGCGTAAGAGGCCTCGGTCAGACCTGGACTGCCGGGGGGAAAGGCTGGTGCCGGGGTAGGAAGTGCAGAACAGAGGGGCAGCGGAGCAGGGGAAGTCAGAGAATGGAGCTCCAGGTGGGCGTGGTGGAGCCTCGGAGGTGACGGTCGGATGGAGCTCAGGCCTAAGCAGCCAGCAGTGGTAGGTTACGAGGATCTGGTCAGGCTGGGCAGCATGTCCACACCCCCAGGGGCAGAAGAGGCAGAGTCCACCAAGGGGAACAGATAGTGAGCAGTGAGGGTGGAGGGGAAGGTAGAGGGTGAGGGTGTGGCTGGAGGGAAATTGAAGAAGAAACCCCAAACAGCAATTGGACAGGCTGGTGGGTATGGGGGCGTAGGCACTCAGGTGTGGGCCCTGTGTGGGGGGCCCGGGGCTCTGAGCACGGGCCAGGGAAGGCCAGGGGTGCGCACACGCAGAGAGAGGGAGCCTCCTGTCTGTCGCCCATGCCCATGTCTCCCTGTGTTCCCCGCCGGCCCCAAGAGGCCGTGCGGCAGGCGGCTCTGGGCCAAGGACACGGGGCCCCGTGCGCCCAGCAGCGAGGTTTGGCCCCTGCCCAAGAAGACCGGTTTGTCTTAAAGCAGATTCAGCTCATAAATAATGAGATAGGAACAGACATTTATTTGTTCGTGATTGTGTTTAAATCGCCAATTAGGAGCTACATACGCTTTTCTTGCCAATTTGCCAAAAACCTGTTAAAACTTTTATTAATGTGAAAAGAGAGGGGTGTGCTTCCTCCTGGACAGCCGGGACCAGGCAGCGCCAAGCCTCGCCCCTGCACCGCACGCCCCGGAGCCCAGCCCTCCCCACTGATGCAGAGATGCGGTGCGATGCCCTCCGCCTCTCGGCCGCTCTGGGCCTCCCCCGGGGCCTGGCCCCTGACCCCCACGCATGCTGCTTGCCTTGTTCGTAACGGGCTTGTGGGCTCCCTGCGCCAGTGCGTGCAGCATCTGCGGCTTTCAGGAGCAGCCAGTCCGAGGACCTTGGATATCCTGGGAAAATGGTTGTTTTCCATTTTCCTACCGGGAACCTGCCTAGACTGAATCTGCTTGGAAAGGCATCGCAGGCCTGTGCCCAGACAATGCCCGGGGAGGACATGCCCCCGCCCTGCTTGGCCGTCTGGGTGGCCACACTTGCCCAAACCAAACATTTGACCTCCTGGAAACCAAGGTTGCAGGGGAATGCCAGACAGAAAGCGTCCAGGCCCTTGCCAGAGCCCAGGGCTCTTCCTCGGGCTCCCAGCGGCCCCTGGGCTTGCACTGGTCCTCGGGCCCTGAGCTCCTTGCTCTCCTGCACGCAGGATGTGGCTGTGGGTGCCGCCACTCATGCTTCCTCCCACAGTGTCTTGCTCAGGCTTCAGGACTGTACTGGTTTTCCCCCTCTCCTCCCTGAGCTGACTTGCAGGGTGACTCACCCCTACCTGAGCCCCTTGCCTTCACACCCCTCCTCACTGCCACCAGAGGGATCTTTCTGGGCCCACAGATTGGGAGAGGCCATCCCTCACTGTACCCGTGTGCAGACTGTGTGTCCAGGGACCTCTGTTTCTTCTGGCGTCCCTCTCCTCACCAGCACATGCAGGCAGTTGGGGTGGCTTCTACCCCCTCCCCAAGCCCCCAACCACCCAGTCAACATCCTTTTTTATATATATACTTCTTAAAAAAAAACTTCTAGTGGGGGAGGAGTAAAGGGAAAGGGAGAGAAAGAATCTTTTTATTTTTTTATTTGATTTTTGTAAAGATTTTATTTATTGGGGTGCCTGGGTGCCTGGCTCAGAGGGTTAAGCCTCTTTAAAGGCTCAGGTCCTGATCTCAGGGTCCTGGGATCGAGGCCCGCATCGGGCTCTCTGCTCGGCAGGGAGCCTGTTTCCTCCTCTCTCTCTGCCTGCCTCTCTGCCTACTTGTGACCTCTCTCTCTGTCAAATAAATAAAATACTTTAAACAAAGATTTTATTTATTTATTTGAGAGAAAGAGCACGAGTTGTAGACAGAGGCAGTGGGAGAGGGAGAAGCAGGTTCCCCACTGAGCAGGGGGCCCCATAAGGGGCTTGATTCCAGGACCCTGAGATCATGACCCATGCCGAAGGCAGACGCTTAACCAACAGAGCCACCCAGGCACCCCCTTTTTAAAAAATTTTTAACAAGATTTTGTTTATTCATTGACAGAAAGTGAGCACAAGCAAGGGGAGCAGCAAGCAGAGGGAGAGGGAGAAGCAGACACCCTGCTGAACAGGAAGCCTGATGTGGGACTTGATCTCAGGACCTTGGGGTCATGCACAGGCAGATGTTTAATTGCTCTGAGAGAGAAAATCTTAAGGGGGCTCCAGGCTCAGCAGGGAGCCCGCTTCTCCCTCTGCCTCCGCCTCCATACAGCCCGCAGCTTTGCTGCTTTGCCCGCGCACAGGGCTAGGTGCCAAGGTGCCCGACCGAGAGGAGCACTTCTTTCTCTGTTCTATGGAGCATCTGGCCTCTGGGCTGAGCGTGCCCTGGCCAGGGCTCACAGGCTTCCCATAGTGTCTGCAGCTGATTCTCAAGCAAGAAGCCTAAAACCGCGTTGCTAGTACTCACTGCCAAGGACACAGGGCTCTGAAAGCCCCCTCCTGGGCTTTCACCTTACCTTTGGGCCGTCCTTAGGTACCACTGTGTCTTGGTTGTCTCGTGACTTTTCTTGCGTTTCCTTTTTCCTTCACTGGAGCTTCTCCGTGAGTATCTTTGCTGTTCCAGGGGCTCCTTCTAGCAGCCTCTTGACGACAGTAATAACCTCTCATGTCACCGAAGGTCTTTTCTGTCTTGTTCGTGGGCAGTGAGGGCTGCAGCGAGCCCTCCCCAAGGACCCTGCATGGGCCTCTGGTAAGAGCCCTACTCAGAAGGCTCCCACAGCCTCACCCTACAGGCCCACAGCTGAGAGGCCTGGGCCGTGCCACTGGCTTTCTCCCCGCCTGCAGCGTGCGCTCATGTGGACTGAGCATGCAGGCAGCAGATGGAGGACTCACACTCAGGACTTAATTTCAGGCCTTGGGCTGGTTCTCCCTGTGGGTTAGTGAGAGCAGCCTGGCTCAGACCCATCTGCCTCCAGCTCACGGGGTGGCATGCAGCAGGCCAGCTGTCCCTTCAACGGCCCCACTCAGACTAGCCATCTGCAAACCAGAAGATGTCCTCTGTTGGCGAGGGACGATGTGGGGCTTCCCCGTGGCTACATGGGGTCAGCACAGCCCCTCTCACTGGTATCCAGGGGAGCTGAGGGTTGGTCGGGCCTCCCCATCAGGGAGCGGTGGACCGGCTTCACAGGAGTCCCCTACACCCCCAGGCACCACCAGAAGGGGTGCCCTTGTCCCTGCTTGCCGGATGAGCCAGATGTGCAGTAAGGATGCAGATGGTGGGGGGCAGGGGGGACACTTTCTGGTCTGCAGTGCTCTAGTGCCCAAGCCTGCCCCTTGTGGCTGCAGCTGTCCCCTGCAGGTGGTGCCGGCAGAGCTTGGCGCAGCTCAGGTGGACAGGCCTGAATGTGACCTGGCGCAGGATGGCATCTGCATTCAGTTGACACAAAACACCACCGTGATGCCCAGTATAGGGGTGCGGGGTGCCAGGATCGGCCGGGCCCCAAATAGAGCTCTCCTTGGTGCGCACCTTGTTCATTTCCTAGGCTTGCTGGTGGTCCCCGGGGGTCCCCTGTGCACTTTTTCTTCTTCCTTTTTTTTTAAGATTATTTATTTATTTATTTGTCAGAGAGAGAGAGAGAGCACACATCAGGGGGAGCGGCCAGCAGAGGGAGGGAGGGAGAAGCAGGCTCACATCTGAGCAGGGAGCCTGATGTGGGACTCGATCCCAGGACCCATCATGACCTGAGCCGAAGGCAGCCGCTTATCCGACTGAGCCATGCAGTCCTCCACCTCCATGTGCACTTCTGAAATCATCCGATGCCCCTGAGATAGTTCAGAGCTGTTCACATGAAAGCCCACATCAGGAAAGAGCAGAAGGCAGAGATCAGGAGGACGATTAGACTGAGTCAGTGCCAAGCAAGCCCCCTGCTCAGTGAAGAGGTAAAATTGGAGAGGCCAGAGGCAGCTGCCCAGTGGTGATGCTGGTGAGAGGGACGTCCCAGTCACTCAGAAATGACGCGTGAGTTTCACAACGCCCAGCAGCACCTGAGCCCATGAGTCTGTGCGGCCTAATTAGGAGGCTCAGCTCCCAGGTTCCTCCGGGGAGCAGACAGAAACTCGAAGCAGCCTTGGCTAATCGCCTTAAAAGTCTCTTGTTTGTATAGCACAGGCTCGACTTGGCGCCGGCCCAGAGCAGCTTGTTTTCTTACCGTCAGGTTCAGATTCTGGAGATGCCATCCAAGACGTCAGTGTGCACCCTGAAGCCGGAGGCAGACGCCAAACCGGGCATGCCCATGTGCCTGGAGCTGTGGCAGGTAAGGCCCCGCGCACGCCAGCCCCGCCCCGCCAGCCCCGCCTGCTGGGCCATGAATCATGCCCCATTCAGGATCTGGTTCTTCATCACACCTCGAGCCCCCTGGGAGCCCAGGTGCTCACTGCCTTCCGCAGCCTCGGTGTCCCCACTGGCTCCCACTGCCCTCCTGCCGCCGCTCGCTGTCCTACAGACTGCCCAGGGCAGGCCTGGCTTATGCTGCCCTCCACAGGGTGCCCCCCCACCCCTCCTGCAGTGAGGAGGGATAGCTGGGTTGGCAGAGCAGGCCCTCTGCTGAGGGCCGAGAGCCCCCTCCTCTCTACCCAGCCACGTGCAGCCTTGCACAGGGCTAGGAGGGAATGCTGACCAACCCTGCCAGCCGGCCCAGCCCCTGCTTTGCTTGGGATTGCTTTCTGTTACTTCTTTGCCTCCGAGGCAGGAGTGGGTTTAACACGCTGACTTTCTCTGCAGCCTCAGTTGGCATTGCTGATTCACAGCCATTTCCTTCTTTCTTGTCTATGCTTTCTGATTAGAGAGGGTCAGAGGACATCTCCTGGGGATGGCAGCTGGAGGCTGGGACCAGGCAGTGGGTCGCCCGTGGGAGTCCTGGCAGAATGCGCTTGGGCTCCAAGGCCCAGCGTGAGGCCTTGGGAGGGATCCTCCTGGCCCGCCCACTTCTCTTCTAGAAGCCCCCTCCCTCCTCAAAGCACAGCTTCCTCCCTACCACAGGGGACAGCATTAGCTCCAAGTGTGCTGTCTGCTTCTCAGGGCCGCTGGTGTTTAGGGCGACAAAGCAAATGGTCTGGTGCAGTCACTTGGAAAGAATCCCGGGCAGCATCTTGGCTGTGGCAGAGATCGTGGTTGATGGGTCATTGACCAGCACCTACCTTGGGGAGCGCTGCTTGTAGGCCCTTTTCCCAGCTCTATTCATTTCACTAGAACCTTCTGGGAGCTACCCTGGTGGAGGAGGTGATTCCTGCCTCATGCTCCGCTGCTTGTCTGAACTTCTCCCAAGATGGGCTTGGGCCCTTCAGAGACGCCTATGGGGCCAACAGGACCCGCAGAGCCAGGAACCCCCAGCCCCTGAAGCCCTTGCCCCGTGCTCCTTGTCCCTCCACAGACCTGCGCCTTCTTGCCATTGGTTTCCCCCTGTGCAGTTTCTTAATTGAGAACATTCCAGTTAGAATTTGTGAGAATAAACTGATTCTGTGGCGTCCTGCTGCCTCGGAAACAAGCCCACAGGGAGCTGCGCGGGTGGGGGCCCCACGATGACAGTGCTTCTGGTGCCCACAGGCTTGTGGCGGGGGACAGCTGGAGGCCGGGACGCCTGGGGCCGCGGTGTGGCCCTCACAGTGCCGGGCAGGGCTTGCGCTGCATCCGTTCACACACGGCTTCCCTGGAAACAGTGCTGTTGCATAATCATGTAAAAATTCCAGCAGAAAAATGTGTAGAAATGGGATGTACAAACTTGTTAAGGTAATTAATATAGTTGACAGAAGGACAAATCGAGTTTTTGTTAGTTGATACAGATCCAACGCAAGGCATTCTGTTAAAAAAGAGTCGACATTAATTTGAGATGTCCTTTTTTTCTTTCCAAACCTGAAGGTCTGGGTTGTAGTTTATTAATTTGAGTGTGGCAGAGGGACCTGACGTGATATCTCTCAGTGAAACATTCAGATGCATTCTTCTTTTTTAATCTCTCTCTCTCTTTTTTTTTAGGATTTTATTTGTTAGCAAGGGAGAGAGGGAGAGAACACGAATGGGGGAGGAGCTAGAGGGAGAGGCAGGACTCCTCACTGAGCAGGGAGCCCAATGTGGGGCTCGATCCCGGGACCCTGAGATCATGAGCTGAGCCAAAGTCAGAAGCTCAACCGGCTGAGCCACCCAGGCGCCCTGTATTCTTTCTTTTTTTTTTAGATTTTTAAAAAAACTTTATTTGAGAGTGTGCACGCACACACAAGTGTGGGGAAGAAGAGGGACAGGCGAAAGTAGGTTCCCCCTGAGTGCCACACCAGGGGGATCCACGTCAGGACTCTAGGGTGGAGACCTGAGCCGAAGGCAGGCGGACTGAGCCACCCAAGCACCCCAGATTCTTGTTTTGCTCTTCCAAGGGGCCAACTTTTGCATTGTTAGCTTGGTTATCACATAAGATGTCGGGAATATCGATCAGAGCAGCCCTGAGAACAGGCTTCTGGACCCTATGCCTAGGGTCCCCTCTGGGGAGCTGGGAGCTCCCCACAGGAAGGATCCCAGCAGGTGCTGTAGGTGGAGCCTGCCTGCTGGGGTCCCTCCCAGTCAGCATGCCCAGAGACAGGAGAAGACACAAAGCAAGTCCTTGTGGCAACTTAAGGTCTTCAGCCTGTGGACATCAGCCTGTCCCCAAAGGCCTGAGGCTGTGAGACCACTGTTTGGCCTGGGCCGCCTGTCACTGGGGGCCGCAGGGGCCCTGTAAACAGTGAGGTGAGCCCCTGCAGGCCCGTCTGGCTCCTGCTCTGGCCACCCCACGGCTTCTGATAGGTGGGTGAGTAGCATGCTGCCCAGGAAAGAGCCGACACACTCCGAGCCCAGAGACCACGGGCATGATGCAAGCTTGGACGGCAGAGACAGACCCAAACCAATGTGTTGGCACTGAGGGGAGCCCCAGATGAGGGAGGAATGTGCTCAGGGGATCGGAGAGGAGCAGCGCCCTGGGGGCAGCGGATAGGGGAGAGGCTGGGCAGAAGCAGGGTGGCTGGGAAGCAGGCGACAAGACCCTGAAGGGAACAGAACCAAATGGGCCCCGGGCGGGTTCCTCAGAGCTGATCTCCCCGATGGGCCCCAGCAGGCCTGGCCCAGGGGGTCCGCGTGCGTTCCCGGTCAGCCGACAGAGCGTTGGGCTGTCCTCACCTGGCTCTCACCCTCCCATGGCCCAGATATGGCTGCTCCTGGGGGGCCCTTTGTGGAGAGGCACAGTGGCCTGAGAGGAGGTACCTGAGCAGAGGGCCTGCCCGCTGCTTCAAGCAGTCTCCACATGTCTGGAGGCAAGCTGTATAAATAATTTCTGCCGCACAAATAGTTTCCAATTGGGTGACTTGAAAGATACCAAAATGGTGCCCTTCCCGGTTACAGCACCGCAGAGAAAGCGGACTGACACTGACGGCTCCGCACGCGGCCAGACGGAGGCAGTGACCACGCTCGGCTGCTCCCAGCCTGGGCCCCTCCACGGCAGCATCAGCAGGCGCTGTGCTCACACAGGGTTCATGGTCACGGGGCCCACATGCGCACTGCTTGCCCAGCCGGGCCCACTGGGGGGCAGTCAGCCTGCAAGAGGCCCCGGGAAGCGGTCCGGGCTGCCACAGGCTAAGTGAAGCTAGGAGCCTTTCTTTCTTTGTGTGACCATGTATTATCATCAGAAAAAGTGTCGCAACTGTTTGCTGTGGATGTGCGGGAGGCGTCCTCCAGTCTAGCTCTGGCCTGGGAGGATTCCCAGTGCTCTGTGCAGGTCTGGGGGGCTGTGTCCTCCCTACCTTCTGGCCCGCCATCTCCTTCTGATCAAAGAGCTGGTCTGCATCAGGCTCCCCCTGGCTCCCTTCACCAATCAGGGCCCCGGTGACATACACTGCACCCTATGGCCTCAGTCTCCCCTTCTGATCCATGGAGAGAGCCCTGCTTCCGTGTGCAGAGGATATAGCATCAGGGCCTGGAAGCACCCAGCTCACAGTAGGAGCTCCAGCAGGTGGACCAGGAGGCATCCTCGCTGAGCAGCTCCCACCCCGCCGCCAGGACCCCATTCTTACCACCGACTATCCAGAGGCTGGGGGCCAGGCCCAGAGGTCCAGAGGCTAAGCTGAGCTCCTGGCTCTTGGAAGAGTCACTGGGGAGGGCATGTGCCCAGTTATTTCTGACATTTGAGTGACGCCGACCCCAGGCAGCTGAGCAGGAAATACAGAGACGAGTGAAGAGCAAAAGGCATCGGCTGGCATGTGCTTTGCCCCAGAAGCAACCGGGGTCCCTGTCCTGGAGGCTGGGCACCGAGCACAGGGCTGCCGCTCTCAGTGCCGGGGTGACACGGCATCCCGTGGTGCTCTCCTGGAGTGGTTGCCGAGGCGAGATAAACGAGGCGTCTGTCCCGGGTGCAGAGCCCTCTGACCCACGTCCTCATTCATCACAATAGCTCAGGGCCGGCAGAGCTCAGCTCACACCAGTCAGCGCCCTGGCGACTCACCAGGCCTTGGGGCCGGGGGGCGGGGGGGGGGGCTTCCGCGGCGACATTGACAAAGCACAGAAAGTTCATTTTTCATGGAGATGGAGCTCGCGATTTCCTTTGGCTGGCAGTTCTAGACAGGTGACCGGCCTCACGAAAGGGTGGCCACAAGTCTCAGCCTGCAGAAAGGAGGCAGGAAGAAGCTGCAGCACCCGGCCGTGCTGGCAAGCAACAGCGGCATGGCAGCGTGAGGCGAGGGACCTACCGGGTGACCTTAGGCTCCGTGCCCGTCAGTCCTTGGAGCGCCCCAACGGCTGGCATCCACTCTCAAGGGGGCACGCAAAGCCTCTGAACTGTTACTACAGGGTGGGGAGCACAGGGAACCGCTCACTGGCTGGGCCACCCCCAAGCCCCAGCAGGAGAGGCTGCCCCTCTATGGAGCCCCTTCTCCCCCAAAACATACCGGGAGCCTTCGGGAGCTGACTGTTGTGCTGTCCCTGCAGGCCAGCTCCAGCCCCCGCCTACTCCTCCTGGCCGGCTATGAGGACGGATCGGTGGCCCTGTGGGACGTCTCTGAACGGAAGGTGTGCAGCCGCGTCGCCTGCCACACGGAGCCCGTCATGGGCTTTGACTTTGACTCCCAGAAGGCCAGGGGCGTCTCGGGCTCCGCGGAGAAGGCGCTGGCTGTCTGGAGCCTGGATGAGCAGCAGGCCCTGCAGGTCAGTGCGCCAGACCCGAGGTGTCATTTATCCTGCTTTGCACTAACAGTCTGATAGGCTGAAACAATATTTAGGCATGAAGAGGAGTTGTTGCAGAGCTCTGGCTAATTAATCACCGCGAGGCGGGGTGCAGGCCGGCCTGTCCGCAGGGCCGGCGCAGGAAGAAGGGGGCGTGGGCGTTTGTGAACCATTCACATGGTTTGGGTTTCTCTCAGACCTCGGGTTAACGGCAGTCACGTCTTGTCCATCTAGAAAAAAGGCATGTAGAGTCCAGGAGTAGGCAAGTCCGTTTGCAAAAACTCAGAGGAATTTGGTCAGTAAGGAACTGATTAATCAACCAAAACCAACCCAGTGTGGAGAAACCCAGAGTCAAGCCCCCAGGGCAGTCTGCAGGCCAACCCCGGGGAGGCGGTTCCTCTGTGCCCGCCACCGTGAGACAGGGAAGGAGTGTGAGGCCTTGGGCCAGAGCGGGGTGTTGCTGGAAACCTTCCCTTGAGGTCTCAGTGGACTTACCCTTCCCACATGGCTCGTGGAGCACTTGGGGGCCAGCTCTGGGCCTGTGGCTGGTGCTCTGCCCGCGGTCAGCACTCTTTGGGACCTGGGGGGTAGAGTTGGGGGGCGGGGAGCCTCCTGCCCAGGCCCCACATTAGGGCAGGTCCCAATGGGCTGCAAGGTGAGATGAGAGGTGCAATGCCTCTTGGCCCCCAGAGGGTGGCCTGGGTGCACTCCGGCCTCTTGGAGTGGCCAAGGAGTTCCCATGAGCCAGGAAGCCTTGGAAGGCTGAGACTTGGCTACTTGACTAGCTCAGGGAGGAGCAGGGCCCCGGGGGGGGGCGGGGGGGGGAGCAGCGACAGGCTCGGCGCCTGACCTCACCCGGGCGCTCAGCGCTAGAGTGCCCGGTGGCCAGGACTGCCCGCCTGTGCAGTCGCTGAGGTGCAGAGAAGGCCTCTCCCCTCACTGGGTGCTGCAGCCTTGCCTGCTAGCCTGGCAAGCACGCCTCACTTCACACTTGCCCGGCCTGGACCCTGACAGCCAGAGGAAGAGGGCCTGGACAGGCACTGCCAAGCCCCTGAGGCACGTGGGTCGGAGAGGGGAGGCAGGCCCTTGGGGAAACAGGGTCTGCTGCTGTGTCTAGCAGGCATCACACGTCCTGGGTGCCATGGAGAGGTGCGACATCGCCCCACAGTCATCCCGAAAGAGGGGCAAGAGCCCGGACGTCTGGGGCAGGAGTCTCACGTAGTGGGTGAGGAGTCCTGGGGGAGACGGAGGCCGAGAAGGAGCGAGGCGGCAGGGTGTGGGAGGGAGCAGTGACGGACGCAGAGGCCTGGAGACAAACACAGCTCAGGCAGATGGAGACCTGGGAGGGGCCCTTTCGTGTTGAAGCTGGAGTGGGGACTGGTATCCTAGAAATAATGACCCAGAGCAAGTGGCCTGCAGCAGCAGGGGCGGAACTGTCTACTCTCTGGGTGTGAGGCTGCCCGGTGTCTCTCCTCGTGGGATTGGAACAGGAACCTGAGGGTGGGGAGCCACCGGCCAGAGCCCAGCAAGAGAGTGGAAAGAGGGGGTCACATATGACATTTGGGGACAGGGTACACGTTTATGCTTCCGTAGCATTGCTCCTCCCTGGCAGATCGGCTCGTGCCTGCACATGGCTGACTTAGAGTAAGCCAACTAGCCATCTGTCCTTCTGTCCTTCTGTTATCTTAAAGAGGCCATGGAGGCCCCAGGGGGTTTAGGCCTCCAAATGGGGCCAGGCCTGGCAGGGCAGAGCTTCTCATGCCTCTGTCCCAGCAGAAGGGTCTCAAGGCCTTGGAATGGTGGACCTGAGCGGGAATGGAGTGAGTGTCGTCATGATGGCTATCACCTTTAAGACTGGGGCAGAGCCAGCCTGGTGCTGGGCCTTCATGCCCTCAGCCGAGGAGGGCACCTCACTGGGTACCGAGCCCAGCCAGGTGGGCCTTGGAGTTCTCTCTTACACCCCTCCTTCCTGCTCCTCGAGCCTGGTGGGGACCAGGTGGGCCCTCTGCCTTTCCACTGGGGGGGTCCAGGGCTCCATCCCGCTGTGGCTTGAAATTCATCAGTCTGATCTTGGAAAAGGCCGAAGACTCAGGTGGCTTCCCTGAGAACCCCACCCTGGACTGCAGTATCCTCAGACCCCAGGAAGGGTCCCCTCCTGCCGACCCGGCCCAGATCTGCCTGGTCTCCACCAGCTTGTTTGGGAAACAGCTGCTGGAACTTAAGACTTAAATTTATGGGGCAGGTTCCAGTCCAGAGATGAACTTTTACTGTACTGATGAACTGAAAAGCTAAAGCATGGAGGGTTATTAATGAATTTGAAAGTTAAAGCAGAAGGGGGGCCAGGCACTAGGGATGGACATTGGTGGCTCTGTGACAGTGTTACGCCGGGCTCTGGGCCCCACTCGCAGTGCTCCTCCCGCCGATCACGGCCACTGAGGACGACTGCACGTCAGGTTCAGGGTTGGCCGCGGAGGCCCTGGAGGTTTTCAGGTTGTGATGCAAGGCCCTTGAGGAAGAAGCGTCAGGGGCCAGCACCCACAGGCATCCACGGGCATCCTCGCCCCCGAGGCTCTCCATGCACCGTGCTGGCCGGCTGCTGCAGCTGCCCGCCGTGGCCCTGGAACCACGTGGGCACAGATGTGCCTCACCTCGCAGCCCGCTGCTGGAGTCTCTAATGAGCCCAAATCAATCTCTCCCGGGCGGGTGCTGGGAGCGGAGACGCAGATGAGGTTTCCCGCAGCAGAGCATGGGTAATGGGAACCAGATGGCGGCCGCGCCGCGTGCACATTCCTGGCACCTGAGGTCATGTGCTGTGAGAGCCACTAGTGGCCAGGGATCCCTCCTAGAGGGTCCTTATCCAGGATAGGTGTGGTTAGGGGCCATGGCAGTGACTGGGAGCCCTTGTCCACCCTCATCAGGACACCGTGACCTCGGGGGCATGTGACGATGCTGGGCCACTTGCTTGCCTTCCAGCCTCCAGGGGATCGGGCCTTGGCTGTCGTCAGACACAGGTGGTGTGCAGACCTGCTCCTTCCTCCCACACTTGGGCAGGGCCCATGGCCTTGAAGCAGAGGCTGATTTACGGCCAGCAGTATTTTCAGGCCTTTAAGTAATATTGAGCCCCCCCCCAACCCCAGGCAGCCTGGGCTGGGAATCGGACCAGCCGTGCTTCCCCGAGTCGTACCCACAGCTGGTTGGCCAGGCGGCCCCTTGTCCTGCTGGTGTCCGCTGCCCTCTTTCTCCGAGGCCCCGCCCTCTAAAGTGCCCATAGCAGGACCTGTGGGACAGGTAGGAAGGAGACTGCAGGGCCCTGAGACCAAGCCAGTTGTGGACACAACTCAACCCCCTGCATACATCTCAGGAACACAGCAAAATAAGCAGAGCTCTGGCCGCCATGACCATGAATGGACCCTGTTGGACCCTCCTTGGGATTCTCCTCCTTGGGGAATACGAGCCCAGGACTGGCCTCTTTTGGTTTAGGTCCCCGTCAAAGCTTCTGCTGCTGCTTCTCTTCGTTCCTGCTTAGGGGAGCCCGCTTTCTGCCTTTGCTTCGGGACCAGAGACACTCCTGCCCCCGTGGGCAGCACTGAGCATTTAGCCCCTCCCAGATGGCAGCACTGGCATGGAAGGCATTCTGTGCTCTGGACCCAGCTTCCGGTGCGTGAGGACCATGGTTCAGGGGCCTCTGTGGAAACTCAAATTCCTCTTCCACTTGCCTTTAGTTCTTAGTGATCGTCAGCAGAGAGCAGACTTGAAAGCAGCCCTTTTCTCCCTGGGAAGTACTCCCCCTGTTAACAAGTTCACATAAAATGGAATATGAGGGAGGGACCTGCATGGGTTCCAGGGAGCCCATGGCTCTGAGCCCAGAGGTCACCTGGCTACCCCTGGCTTGGGGCCGACTCCACAGAGGAGAAAAGGATGAGGGACGGTGATGGTCATCAGTCCTCGTTTCCAGCCCTCCTGTTATGGTCCATGAGAGTGGAGAAGGGTTGGGCACACGCGGGATTTGCCTTCTCACACATGCACAGTGCCCTTGGCTCCTGCCGTCCTTCCCAGCGTGTGCCACGTGGATGCCCTGGGCACCATGGTCCCCCAGTTGGTGGGGCCAGGCACTGGCCAGAGCCCTGGAAGAGGAGAAGGAGGGTTCCTGACCATGAGATGTGGGGTGGACGTGGAGGTGCCTGGGCGGGTCGCTGCGGGGCTGCCCCAGGGCTGAGGGCCAGGACCCCAGGGGCTGTAGCCAGCCTCCCACATGCACTGCAGGTTGGACGGCGTGCTAGGTAGCGGCCCGATTTTGCCAGGTTCTCATTATATGAGGTCCTCCTTCTACTCCTAGTGGGGAAAAAATCTGGATCTTGAGTAGGTATTGAGCTCCCAAACTCAGGGCTTTTCTTCTCAAATCAGTTAATTTAAATGAATTGCATCATTTGCCTTTTATGCTATCAAAACAACCACATTTGTCTTAAAATAACCCATTGCAGAGCCTGTCCATTTCCTTGTGGTGGGGCTCCACCGGAGTTGTTCGGGGCCATCAGTAAACTAAGCTATACCCTCTCCCCTGTGAGCCTGCTCTGTTTATGGTGTCGGGGTGTGGGGATCCCCAGAATTGAGGCAGGCATCCCCTCCTCTCCTGACCTCTGGGTAAGCTGGCGGGGGTTTGTTTTGTGAGTGGCCATGGGTTGCTCTTTCCCACTGGGGCAGGTGCTTTCTCTGCAAGGAAGGCTTGATTTTCTTCGTGGACTGATTTAGGTTTCTTGATTTTTATTTATTTATTTATTTGGTAAATTTCCTTTTTCTAAGAATTTGTCTCTGGGCATAAAAGCCTTCAAGGTATTTTCATACTACCCTTTTTTTAGTTTGAAATGATTGTGCAGACTCTGCTATATTTCTAAAACTGTCCCATTTTTATCCCTCATCAGCTTTATCTTTGTTGAGTTTTAAAAAATCTTTTTCTGGGTGCCTGGGTGGCTCAGTGGGTTAAGCCTCTGCCTTCGGCTCAGGTCAGGATCTCAGGGTCCTGGGATTGAGGCCCGCGTCGGGCTCTCTGCTCAGCAGGGAGCCTGCTTCCTCCTCTCTCTCTGCCTGCCTGTCTGCCTACTTGTGATCTCTCTCTCTCTCTCCCTGTCAAATAAATAAATAAAATCTTTTTAAAAAATCTTTTCTTCTATCGTTAGGAGTCTCTTATGGTTTGAAAGAAGAAAAAGGAAAAAATAACAGGAAAAAGAAAAGAAAGAAAAAAAATCCTTTTCTGTTTCATCATTTCTGCTCTGATCTTTCCTTTCCTTCCTCCCATGTTCTCTGGGGCTTGATCTGTTGCTGACTTGAACTGGGTATGGAGCCCACTTGCTCTCTGCCGGCCGACCCCCGGCGGCCCTCTAGCTGCATCCCACGTTGGGAGATGTCACCATCTTCATTCTGGGGAGACCCGACTTTTGCTTATTCTCTGAATCCTGAGCTGACCAGAGTGTTTTTATGTTTCCAAATGTTTGATCTTTTTTCTCCCCATTTTTTTTTTAATTTTTGAATTTCTAACTCAGTGCCGTTGTGGTCGGAGAATAAGGTCTGAATGATATCAGCTCTTTGAAATGTGGAGGCCAGTCCAGTTGCCATAAGTATTCCACATGTGTGTGGGAAGGAAGTGCCTCCCGTCGCCAGGTGCACGGCCACACCTGCACATGCTCAGGCGGCCAAGGGGGCGCAGTCCCGACACTGTGCGCGTGACTGGGCACCTTGGGAAGGGGCAGGGCGACCCCGCCGCCGAGGCACATCTTGGCAACTTCTCCCGTCTCCTTTGTGTTCTTGCTTCTGCATTTTGAAGCTGGCTTAGGAGCATGTGGACTTAGAATCGAATCTTTATGCTTTAGTGATTCTTGTTATCCCCAAGAAAGACTTTTGCCTAAAAGGTAATTTTGCCAACTATGAATATGGTTCATGACAGCTTTCTTCTGATTGCACTACTTCTTTTCATAGCTTAAAAAAAAAATCTTTTGCCATCAACTTGTCTTCAGGTGTAGGTATCTCTCTCCCAGAGCTGGCTTTGCACACACATGCGGATCGCGTCTCACTGCTGCGCTCTCACACCACAGATGTCGCCACAGGCACTCATTCCAGAAGCCGGCAGGGCTGCCCAGTAGGGAGCGTCTCCCGGGGGCCTCTGAGTGTGTGAGTCTGCCTGTTGATGGTGCCCACGGTTCTAGGTACTTCTTGGGGTTTGTCCTGGCCTTCCGCCGGGCTGTGGGGGAGCCGGCTCCCCGCCAACTCACCAGCATTAGTGAGTCTGGCCCACAAACTCGGATTTCTGAATCTGCATTTCTGTGCAGGTCAGAATACTTTCTATTGTCCCTGATGATTTCTTCTTTGATCCAGTTGTTCCTTAGAAGTAAGTTATTTAATTTCCAAATATTTGTTGATTTTGTAGATATCTTTCATCTAGCTTAATTCTGCTGTCAGCGAAGGAACCTGCACAATGTCAGCATTTAGCTATTTATTGAGGCCCGTGCTTGGCCCAGCACGTGCTACATTACATCTTGGTGAACGCGTGTGTTTCGCAGTTGTTGGATGGAGTGTTCCGTCAGCGCGACCGCGGTCAGGGTGGTTGCTAGTGTTCTTGTCTTCCATATCCTTGCCGATCTTTTCTTTTCTTTTTAGGTTTTTATTTATTTGAGAGAGAGAAAGCACAAGCAGGGGGATCAGCAGACGGAGAGGGAGAAGCAGACACCCCGCTGAGCAGAGAGTCCAACGCGGAGCTCTGTTACAGCACCCCGAGATCATGACCTGAGCCGAAGGCAGACGCTTAACCCACTGAGCCTCCCTGCTGATCTCTCCATCCAGTCTTTTTGCCAGTTACTAAGCGAGGTCTTTGGATCTTTGAGTGTGGTCGTGAATGTGCCTGTTTCCCCCTTTCTGCCTGCTTTGCTTCATGAATTGTGAAGCGCTGCCATTACGCACATTTAAGGTGGTGACGACATCCTGCCAAATGGTCATCGTGAAATAGCCTTCTGTAGCTCTTACCACGTCTTTTTTTGTCTTTGATTGTAGTAATTTAATTTTTTTAAATTGAAGTGTGGTTGACACACAAAGAATGTTACATTAGTTTCGGGTGTAACACATCCTTCGTCTTGGGGTCGACTTGGTCTGATGCTAATACAGCAGCACTAGCTTCCTCAGGTTCCCTCTTTTTGAAGCATTTCTCCCTTATTTTCAGCCTAGGTCCATCTCTTATTCATTTATTCATTCATTCATTCATTCATTCATTTATTTATTTTCGTTCTTTATTTATTTATTTATTTATAGGGGTTTCACTTATTTATTTGACAGAGAGAAACACAGCCAGAGAGGGAACACAAGCAGGGGGAGTGAGAGACGGAGAAGCAGGCCTCCTGCTGAGCAGGGGGCGCAATGTGGGGCTCGATCCCAAGACTCCGGGATCATGACCCGAGCTGAAGGCAGACGCCTAATGACTGAGCCACCCAGGTGTCCCAACCATCTCTTTATATTTAGAAAGCATTTTTGGCAGTCTTGCTTTCCAGTCCTTTCTGACAATCTCTGCCTTCTGATTGGAGCGCTTAGTGTATTTGCGCTTAATAGAATTATTGATATGCCTGGCCTTAAGTCTGCCATCTTGATACTGGTTTTCCACTCGTCACGTCTATTTTTGACCCCCTTTTACTCCTTTCTGACCTACTTGTGTGTTAATCAAACATTCATTTTTGGTTTTTCCATTTTATCTCCTCTCTTGATTTCTTTGCCATAGCTCTTGTCTTTTTCTTCTGAGTGGCTGCTTGCAGCTTCACAGTACACATCTTCAGTGTACCCAACCCGACTCGGTCATTGTTGCCACGCCCCCCCCAACATGTGTCGTAACCCCTGCCCGAAGGATTCCACTTACCACCCTCCCACCCTCTCTCCTGCCACTGTTATACATTTTACTTCTATACACCTTATAAACTTACAATGTTATTGGTTTTGCATTAAATTATCAGTTATTAAACCGGAGGGGCGCCTGGGTGGCTCAGTTGGTTAAGCGACTGCCTTCGGCTCAGGTCATGATCCCGGAGACCTGGGATCCAGTCCTACATCGGGCTCCCTGCTCTGCAGGAAGCCTGCTTCTCCCTCTCTCACTCCCCCCTGCTTGTGTTCCCTCTCTGGCTGTGTTTCTCGCTGTCAAATAAATAAAATCCTTAAAAAAAAAAAAGAAAAAAGACCCAAGCTGAAATTGAGAAACAGAAACAGGCACTTAACCAACTGAGCCACCCATATATATATATATATATGTGTATATATATATATATATATACACATATATATATATATGGCATAGTACTATAAGTGTTTTCTCTTCCTTAAGATTTTCTTAATATTTTCTTTTCGCTAGCTTATTGTAAGAATATGCAGTATATAATATGTATAGCATACAAAATGTGTATTAACTGTCCATGTTATCAGTAAAGCTTTTTTTTTTCTTTTTTAAAGATTTTATTTATTTATTTGACAGAGAGAAACACAGCCAGAGAGGGAACACAAGCAGAGGGACTGAGAGAGGGAGAAGCAGGCTTCCCGCCGAGCAGGAAGCTCTATGTGGGGCTCGATCCCGGGTCTCCGGGATCATGACCCGAGCCGAAGGCAGTCGCCCAACCAACTGAGCCACCCAGGCGCCCCTATCAGTAAAGCTTCTTAGTCACCAGTAGGTTACCGGTAGTTTTGGGGGAGTCAGCGTGATAAGTGGGTTTTCAACTGCCTGGGGAGTCAACACCCCAACCTGTGTGTTGTTCAAGGTTCAGTTGGAGTTTATATTTACCCATCTGTTACCATTTCTAGTGCTCTTCCTGTAGATCAGAGTCTCTATGTGGTTTTATTTCCTTTTATCTGGAAGAACAGTCTTTGGCATTTCTTGAAGTTCGGTTCTTCTAGCAAAAGATTCTCTAGCTTCTGTTTATGAACAATGTCTGTTTCACCCTCTTTTTAAAAAAGAATCTGGGGATGATGGTTTTATTTTCCTTCATGTACTTTAAAGGTATTATTCCACTGTTCTCTGGTGTCCATAGTTTCAAATAAGAATTCATCATATCCTATCATTATTCCCGGGCACACCATGCATCTCACTCCATGGTGGCTCTCAAGGTTTTGTTCCTCTGTGGTTTTCAGTAGTCTCACTCTCCTGGAACTTCCATAAGTTAGAAAGTTGGATATCATTCCATACTCCCTGAGACTCTGTTCAGTTTTCTTCAATCATGTTCCTCTCTCTGTTCTTCAGATTGAATAATGTCTATCAACTTGTCCTAACTGACTTTTTAAAATGATTTGCAGTCTGCCATTAAGCCTATCCTTTAAGTTTTTCATTTTACTTACTGAGCTGCTCAGTTCTACATTTTCTGTTGTGGTTCTTTCTTTTCTTTTCTTTAATTTTTTTAAAGATTTTATGTATTTGAGAGAGCGAGAACACGAGCAGGGTGAGAGGCAGCAGACTCTCTGCTGAGCAGGGAGCCCCATACTCCTGGGACTCCGGGATCACGACCTGAGCCGAAGGCAGACGCTTAACCAACTGAGCCACCCAGGCGCCCCTCTCCTCCTTCTTCTTTTTTTTAATAAAAGACTATTTTTTTTAGAAGAGTTTAAGGTTCACAGCAAAACTGAGAGGAAGGTACAGACCTACCCCGCATGCCCCTCGCTGCACATACGCAGCGTCCCCTGCTATCGACAGCCCACCAGAGTGGGACAGTTGGCTCAAAAGGCAGATCCACACTGACACGTTATGACCCGGAGTCTACAGTTCACAGCAAGTTCACTCTTTTTTTTTTTTTTTTTTAATATTTTATTTATTTATTTGACAGAGAGAGAGATCACAAGGCAGAGAGGCAGGCAGAGAGAGAGGAGGAAGCAGGCTCCCTGCCGAGCAGAGAGCCCGATGTGGGCCTCGATCCCAGGACCCTGAGATCATGACCTGAGCTGAAGGCAGAGGCCTTAACCCACTGAGCCACCCAGGCGCCCGCAAGTTCACTCTTGATGGTGTGCATTGGGTGGGTTTGGACAACTGTGTAGTGACGTCTTTCCACCGTGATCGTATCACACGCCGTGTTTGCACTGCCCGAAAATCCTGTGAGCTCTGCCCCATCGTTCCTCCTCCCGCACTGACCCTTGACAACCGCTGACTTCTTTTGCTGTCTTTATGGTTCCGTTTTGCCCTTTCCAGGACATCATATGATGTATGATTCCAATACAGTATGTTGGCTTTTCGGATTGGCTTCTTTCAGGGAGTAATACACATTTAAGAGTCCTCTGTGTCTTTTATAGTTTGATGGCTCATTTCTTTTTGGCTCTGAAATTCCATTGTCTGGATACTTCACAGTTTATTTACCCATTCACCTATTAAAGGACATCTTAGTTGCTTCCAAGTTTTGGCAGCAATGAATAAAGCTGCGGGGCGCCTGGGTGGCTCAGTCCTTAAGCGTCTGCCTTCAGCTCAGGTCGTGATCCCAGAGTCCTGGGATCAAGCCCTGCATCCAGTTCCCTGCTCGGCAAGAAGCCTGCCTCTCCCTCTCCCGCTCCCGCTCCCTCTGCTATGTTTCCTCTCTTGCTGTGTCTCTCTCTGTCAAATAAATAAATAAAATCTTAAAAAAAAAAAAAAAAAAAAGAAGAAGACGACGACGAAGATACCATGAAGCTGCGTTTCAAAGTGGCTCTAGCGTTTTGCATTCCCACCAGCAGTGAATGAGAGTTCCCATGGCTCCCATCCTCGAGGGCATTTGGTAGTGTCAATGTTCTGGACTTTGGCCATTCTAACAAGTATATAGTGAGCATGTTTTTTCTTCATTGTTATTATTGAAGTATAGTTGAGGTGCAGTGCTATCTCAGTCATTATTCTGATTTGCATTTCCCTGATTACGTGACAGAAGCACTTTTCATGTGCTTACTGCCATGTGTTGATCTTCTTTGGTGAAGTGTGTGTTAAGGCCTTTTGCCCACTTTTTTGTCAGGTCGTTTGTTTTCTTCTTGCTGAATTTTAAGAGTTCTTTGTCCATTTTGGTGAACAGTCCTTTATCCAATGTGTCTTCTGCAAATGTTTTCTCCTGTTCTGTGACTTGTCTTCTCGTTCTGTTAGCAGTATCTTTCACAGAGCAGAAGATTGTAATTTTAGTGAAGCTTGGCTTATCAATTCCTTCTTTCATGGATTGTGCCTTTGGTGTTGTGTCTAAAATGTCATTGCTGGGCGACTGAGTGGCCGAGTTGGTTAGGCCTCTGCCTTCAGCTCAGGTCGTGATCCCAGGGCCCTACATTTGAGTCCTGCCTCAGGCTCCCTGCTCAGTGAGGAGCCTGCTTCTCCCTCCGCCACTCCGACTGCTCCTGCTTTTGCACATATCATGCTGTCTCTCACACACACACAAATAAATAAAAATCTTTTTAAAACAACTAAAAAACAAAAATAAAATGTTATTGCCAAGCCCAAGGCCATCTAGGTTTTTGTCCTCATATTTTATGATTTTTATCGTTTTATGTTTTATATTCAGGTCTTTGATTCATTTTGAGTCATTTTTTGTGAATTAGAGGGGCGAGGCCTTTGTCTAGATTCATGTTTTTGCATGTGGGTGTCCAGTTTTTCCAGCACTGCTTGTTAAAAAGAGTATCTTTTCCTTTGTTATGTTTCCTTTGCTCCTTTGTCAAAGATGAGTTGACTCTATTTATGTGGGTCTATTTCTGGGCTCTCTGTGCTGTTTCTTTGATCTGTCTTTTCTTTCATCAATACCACACTGTCCTGATCACTGTAGCTTTATAGTAAGTCCTGAAGTCAGGTAGCATCAGGCCTCTAACTTTGTTCTTCTCCTTTAATATAATATGTTGGCTGTTCTGAGTTGGTTCTTTTTTATAATCTCCATTTTTCTGCTAATAATTCCTGTCCATTCACTCATCAGGGAAATTGTTCTTTATAATTACTTGAATGCATTTTCTTTCATTTTTCTTTTTTTTTTTTGAACATACTAGCTGCTAGTTTTTGTCTGATATGTTCAACATCTGTGCCATTCTGGGCCAGTTTCTATTTACTGCTTTTTTTTTTTTCCAGTTGAGTGTGGGTCATATATTCCTGCTTCTTTGCGTGTCTAATAATTTTTTTGTTTGTGAATAATTTTTTTGTTTGTGTGCTCAACACTGTAAGTGATATGTGATGGAGGCTCAGAATTCGAATCTTCTCTCTGAAGCATATTTACTTCTGTTTTTGCAGGCAGGTGGTTCAGTTACTGGCTGTTCACCTTGAACTTGTGGCAGCTTGGCTTTATGCTCTGTCAGGGCAGATACGTGGAAAGCCCAGGGTCCTTCCTAGGCTCCTCTGATGGGGTAGGACTGTGCCTCTCCTTCAGGCAGCAGAGAGCTCCGTCTCTCGCATTGTCACGGGAGGCCCAGGGTGAGCCCTCCCCGAAGGTGTGATCCTAATTCCTGAAGCAAGAGCACCGTGGTATCCCAGCTGGTGTTGTTAGGTGGTGTTCGTGCTTGGGCTGGCTGGACCCAAGGTCACGGTTGATCCCCTCTATGTGTGCCATTTCACCCTGCTGCAGTCGCTGTCCGGAACCTCGCATGGTGTCCTGAGCATGCACAGCCCAGCCCTCACACAAGGACTGATGGGGAACCCAGACGCGGCCTTCAGTCCCTCCCCCAGTTCCCTCCATGCTGCTGGCTCTCCCCACAGATCTAGCCACTCTAGCTGCCCCCACACTCTGATCGCTGCCTCCTCTGCTGCATGTGGCCGCTGTGCACCACCTGGATTTGGTGGCTGGGACGTGTCCCCAGGCAGAGTGCCGCCAGAGTGTTTGCAAGGCTCACCTCATCAGCTGGCCTCCCCACCTGTTGTCCATGGCCCACCGGACGTGGTTACTTGGTACCTTTTGTCCAGTCTGATGGTTTGTAGCATGAGGACTGGTCCGGTACCAGTGACATCATAGCCACATTCCTATTGTTTCGCTTTGTGAGTGATAGCCCGTGTATCTGTAGAACAGACAGTCATAGCTCTTCATTGTGAACTGTACCCTTTATCAGCGGTAAGTATGGTACATAGTCTGTCTTCATGCTTTTCCCTCTGAATTCAACGCTTCCTATTACTGACACTTAGACCCCTGTCTCTCTTGTCCACACTCTCCTGGTACATCTTTGCCAGTCATTCTTTCGGTGTCCGTCTTACACATAGCACAGATTTGGATTTAACTTTGGAATCTAATTATAAATCTATTCAGTATATTTTTATGGAAAAATACAAGGGCAGACACTGGGAAAACATGGCATCTCGTGTCAGGGATGGGGAAGGAAGTCATGTTGTTTTTGTCATTACTTACAGTGGATTGGGGCTGTACAGACTGGGGCTGTCCATGGGTGGGAGCCTCTGGGACAGGTCTGAAAAGCCCCTTCTTGGTTCTCTCTGTTGTTCTTGATCTTACAGGTGTGCAGAACTCATGAACTCACCAATCCTGGGATCGCTGATGTCAGATAATCTCTCAAATATGAGGTTGACTATCGTAGCCTTGGCCCAAATGACAAAGTTGAGCAAATCTGCGATTTTAACAAACAGCCCATCTCACTGTGCTCCCATAGTTCAGTCAGTTACATAACCGGTTCTATAGCCATAATCCGTGTATTGCTTTAGATCTAATCCCACTGGTAAGTAGATTCCTTGCTCTCTGCCAGATCATCTACTAAAGTTCTCTGGTTATCTCTTATGAGACTGGAGTTAATCTTCCAGTCCTTCAAGAAGAGCTTAGGGAGCAAATCTTTAAGTTCTTACATGTTCAAAAATGCTTGTCCATTGTTTTTATACTTGAACAGCAGTTTGGCTGGATATAAAATTCTTGGACCATGCCTGCCTTCACAACCTCTGCTGTCTGCTGGCAGACGTGTCCCTGGAACATTCTGAGGCCGGCCTAACCTTACCTCACAACTGACATGATCTTTTTACTGACTACCAAAAGGACTTTTTCAGCTGTCAGGTCCAGCGATTTTCCCAAGGTGTATCTTATCGTTGAGCCTGTCTTTAGATCTGGATCGTAAGGCTTCAATTTTTCTAGAAATTAAAATTGATTTTCTAAATCACTGAATGTTAGAACACCTGTGCCTGTCTTCCATGTCGGCTGTTTTCTCTACGGTCCATGGTAACTCTTTGTTTCCCTTTCACCTTGCTCACTTTCTATCATTCCTGCTCTGACTGTCTTGTTCCAGTCTCCTTCTGCCATTTCCCATTCTCCTCCGTTTCTTTGAGGACTTCCTCTTTTTCCTGTGCTCTGTCAGTTCAGTTTTCTGCCTTCGTGTTTTGCTACTTCAGGCTCTTGTTTTATAGAGGTGACTGCTTCAGGAGGTTTTATTTTATTAAATTATGGCCAAAAAATCCTTGGTGACAATTTCTGTTTGCTTCCAAGGAATGCTGCAAATGGCTTTCTGTATTTCTTCCTTTTTCCCTGTGTTATCTTTGCACAGGTGAGTGATTCTTAACCAAGACCACCATGGTCCCATTAGGAAGTGAATTAGGAGAAAATGGTATACTGGTAAGGGACAGCAAAGGCAACTTCAGGGCATCAAGAGCTCATGGTGCACACAGGATCAGTAGAAGGAAGTGGCTACTATGTATTGTCACAATGATGGCAAAGTGCCTTGTCCTGTGTGCGTGGGGACAGAGATGGCAGATTGCAATGCATGAGACAGTGCTGTGTAACCATGAATAGCTGTGACTGCAAAGGCAGCTCTGATTCCCTGCCTGCTGCAGGAGGTGTGTGTCGCTGAGGGGTCATCACCCAGCGCTGACGATGGGCGCACTCAGCCTCCAGAAAGAGGTTGGCTCCCCAGTGTCTCGTGCACATAGAACACGCCTGTGCAACTCATTTTGTTTTGCCTGCCCTCCTTTCAGAACCAAGCTGGGGACTGAGGTTTTGGCCATGGCCCGTGTGGCAGGCCCTGCAGGTGTTCCTGCAGCCTGTACCTTCGCTGTTGTCCCTCCTGGTTGTGCCTGCATCCCCTGGCTCCCCTGCTTGGTGACCCTCAGCCCTCTCACTGAAGATGGACTTTGCGTCTCTCATCTTCCTCATGCTGTGGGTGGGGGTCAGGTTTCCCCAGAAGGGGAAACATGCAGACTTTATGCTGCTCTCAAGCTGGAGATGCATCTTGCTTGGACGCCAGAGTGCCGTGTATTTCCGTGATGAGGGACCCCAGGACCCAGTCCACTGAGGTCTTCCCTGAGGGCCCAACAGCCAGAGAAACAGAGCAGCCCCTGGGTTCCTCCCAGACTTTGTGTCGGGGAGCAGCTCTGCGGGACCCCAGGGGCTCTCCGAGGGAACGGCCTGAAGTCTTCGGTCATAGCCCAAGGGCTCGGCCAAGGGCAGCAGTCAGACTGCTCCCCTCAGCAGGTCTGTCCCTGGCTCCTGGGAGGTAGGGGGTAAGTTTGCAGGAGCTTACGGCCATCCTGGCAGCCTGCGTGTCCCACCTTGTTCTGGCTGCCAGACTGGGGCTGTCCATGGGTGGGAGCCTCTGGGACAGGTCTGAATAGCCCCTTCTTGGTTCTCTCTGTTGTTCTTGATCTTACAGGTGTGCAGAACTCATGAACTCACCAATCCTGGGATCGCTGATGTCAAGATCCGGCCAGACCGCAAGATCCTGGCCACTGCAGGCTGGGACCACCGTGTCCGTGTGTTTCACTGGCGGACGATGAAGCCACTGGCCGTACTGTCCTTCCACAGTGCCACCGTCCACTGCGTGGCCTTTGCCACGGATGGCTTGCTGGCCGCAGGGTCCGGGGATCAGCGTGTCAGCATCTGGTCCCTCTACCCAACCCGCGGCGGTGCGTCCACTCCCGCGTTGGGACGTGCGGAGGGCAGGGAGGCGGGCGCCCACGCTGTGGCCTGACCCAGGCGTGTGGAAACCGTGCCCTAGGACCGCTGCGGACAGCCAGCCGCAGTTCTCTTCCAGTTATGAGAGGCGCTCGGTCCGTGGAATCTTCGTTTTCTGCACAAGGCGTGTGTTTCCTTTTGTGAAGTACAGCACCTGTGCCACGGCGACTCTGCCGTTTACAAAGAGTGACTGGGCCGGACACCCGGGCAGCTGTGCCCAGGGGAGGGGCCCTCCCGGGGCTTCTTGACAATAAAGCTCTAGGTGCAGACCCACGGGCTTGAGGTACAGATTCTCCAGGGGGCAGGGCAATTGACTCCTGTCCCATGGGGGGACACCGAATGTGGTCCCCAGGTCCTGTGGACTCCCTGTGGCTCCTCACCCTGACGCTGGCCAGGAGCTCCCGATGCTCAGGGCTAAAGCCAGAATCCGTGGAAAGAAATGACCAGACCCCTCGGGGGAGCAAGGCAGGAAGAGGGTGGGCTGTGGGTGAGGGCAAAGGCAAAGAGAGCTTGTGGTTCAGAGCCAGGCCAAAGGCAGGATCCGTGGGAGGAAGTGCCGCCCCAGAGAGAGGAAGACCAAAGAGGGCAAGGTGCCATCTTCAGGGTGGCAAGCACGGCAGAATTCAGTGTGGCCGTGGGCCACAGAGCCAGCTGGCAAGGAGCCGCCGAAGCAGGCGCTCAATCTGGAGTCTCCTTCCTGGGCCCAGCCATCAGGGCATCTTTTAAAGCTGAGCTATGGGTTGAGAAGGAAGGGGACCCTGGAAGTTGGGGTGGGGGCTGTGAGCAGTCACCGAGGAAGCTGGGGGCCTCAAACCCCTTTTTTCCACTGCCTTTTTTTGCCAGAAGAGCCCCCTTCGGTCTCTGCCTGAAAAGGTCAGCCCTCCTTTACCTGAAGCACCCGGAATGGCTCACCCTGGGGCGAGGTCCCCTTGGGACACTCTGGACCGCCTTCCCCCACCCCAGCTTTGCTTGCAACTAGCCTCAGGCCCCGAGAGGCCCCAAAGGGTGAGGTACAAAGTGTGGCCCATGATGAGGTGGCTACGCTCCAGCAGAACTTCATGCAGATAGAAATCTGGGG
Source organism: Spilogale gracilis (assembly GCA_004023965.1). Taxonomy (NCBI): domain Eukaryota; kingdom Metazoa; phylum Chordata; class Mammalia; order Carnivora; family Mephitidae; genus Spilogale; species Spilogale gracilis. Next base: position 57,750 of record PITA01003389.1, read on the forward strand.
AACATGTGTGGGATCCAGGTGGCAGGGATATGAAACGCATGAGGCAGACCCATGGAAACAGGGCCACTAACAGAGGGTCTGAACTGTTGCAGCGCGAGGAGTTAGAAGGGCTCCAGGCTATGGTCGCTTGGTTGAAACCTGGACCACAGCCACCAGCGAATGCAGGTTCGCTGAGCATGGTTGAAATGCCAGAGCCGCCTCCGTGTACTGCCAAGGGGATGGCCCACGGGGTCGGGGAGACTGCAGTATTTGAGGGGACTCAGCATGTGAGTGCTGCCCACCCTCCACAAGAGGGGCCACAGCCTTTCCCCGTGACCTTGAGGAGTACATCCACAAGGGGAGCCCAGCATCCTTGGAGAGCTCTGTGGTTTCTCTTCTCTGCAGGCCGGTTGGAGCCGCTGTCCCGGAGCGAGGATCTTGAGATTCGGGGGAGTCATTGGGTCTCCGAGTGGCAAGGCCTAGCAGTGGTGCTTAACTGCCCAGGATGGAGTAGGCATGGCTGTGTGGTGGGCAGCCCCAGCCCCCAGCAGCCAGACTGGCAGAGACGCGGGGTGGGCTGGGGCCCTGGAAGTGGAGCCGACAGGCAGCCCGGTCAGGTTTGGCTTCAGTGGAAGCATTCTGGATCGAGCACCTGTGTGACCTGGGCCACCAAAGTAGTCATCACCCCTCAGTCACCGCCCCGGGCCCTTGAGGAAAGACCCCACCACACTGCCGGTAATGCATACTGCTGATCTTCTGCCCAGCCTCCCCAGGGACCTATGGCCACTGCCCAGGGGACTGTATACTGTTGGAGCTCATACAAGACCCATCCTGGGGACTGGCCTACCCACACGGACCCTGTTGGACGGAGGTACTGGCGAGTGTCCTCCAGCGCCCTGGGAGGAATCACGCTGGCAAGCATCCTGTAGCCATGTCCCCTATGATGGGGGGACACACCCAGGAGGATTTGCACAAGGTGAAAGTCAGAAGGAGAGGCTCTGTTTAGGCTGCAGGCGCTGGAACCTCAGACGTGAGGAAAACTGCCAAGTCAGCCACATTCAGGGTGCTCCTCGTAGGGAGGCTGTTGGTTCAGAGGCGGAGAGTGGCCTCGCCAAGCCACAGCCCTGCGTGGCTCCCCACGAGGCCCGTGCTGAGGGTGTTCTGGACCCTGGCTGTGTTCTCAGTGCTGCTTCTCACCTCCCTTTCCCTCTGCCGACCCGACCAAAGGCAGCTGGGGCGCGGGTTGTGAGGTCATTTTGGAAGGTGAGCCTCTGCTGATCCCAACCGTGGCCAGGCAGCCACAGGCTGATGCTGGTCCGAGGAGTTTCCGAGCGCCGCTGACCTTGCTAGAGCAGAGCTGTGAGCACAGAGCGAGTGGTGCCAGCATCCTGTGCTCGCAAGCACCTTCCGGGGAGTGCACCGCTCTGCAGGTGGTCAGGGAAGGGGGGCCACGCCTGGACAGGAGGGAGGGGAGAGGTGAGGTCCCTTAGTCACTCTGCAGGCAGTTCCAGCAGCCCTTTCACACCGCTGCCGTGGCTGGAGGCCCCCGTGGGGGTGCTGGCCCCGTGCCTCTGCTCTGACCCTGAGGCGAGCACGGGGCTGGTGTGGCTTTGAAACCATTGGCTGGGGAAGCGGTGCCCCCGCCCCTACATAGGCTGTGTCATCAGCTCATCAAGAATCTTGGTGACTCCGCCTTCTGGTAGAATCACCGTATTTACGAAAACCGCCAACAGAGGTGTGTTCCAGACAATGGGCCAGGGCACTGCATGTCGGTGTGAGGTTTATTACAGCCAGAGATGCTTCCAGAATGTCGGAGGCGAGCCGCGTGTGCCGACTGCCCGCCGTGCCCCTGGAGGTGGTGGAGAGGAGGCGTTGGCAGACGCGGCCCTGGAGTCCATACCGGCCCCCACCTTCCTGCGAAGGCGCAAGCAAAGGTGTGAGGAGGATCGCTGGCCACCGACTCCTGACAGAGGTCACGTGCTGGTGAGCAGTGTCCCAGGGACATCTGGTGGCCGAATCCTGGCTTACGGGGGCCAGACTGGGCTGGCAGAGCCTCGCTAGTCCCGCGTGCGCGATGGCGCCATGTGCATAAGGCAAGCGGTTTCCAAGGCCACCCAGTCCTGGACGTCGTGTGGAAAGACTGGTGGCCAGGACTTTCATCCACTCGGCTGAGCCACCTGGGATCGCGGTGGCACCGACTGCACTAGAAACACTGCTGTCTGAGCCAGTGGGGCCCACGCTCTCGCACACCGCGGCCTCTCCAGCCGCAGGATCTGGGCTATTAGCTGATCTCCCAGACCCGCCCAGTCTCAAGCTCCCTTGAGGGGCCCTGCTCGGACACCCAGCCTGGGGAAGCTGCTACTTCCTGTTTGCAAAGCCTCAGATGGTCAGGTTCCTAGGGCTGAGTCCTTCCTGAGACCCGACCCGTGTTGGGGGCTGGCTGTGCCACGGGCCCAGGTGTGCAGGGGCCCTGCCATCTTCCAACAGCTGTGATCCCCCTGCCGGAAGGGCTCCAGGGCGTCTCCCCGAGCTCCCGGCGTGGGTGGCAGCGTGGGCAGGTGCTCTACGTGGAGGAGCCTCTGTAGAGGCTCCAAGGTCAGCCTCTGCAGAGGCTCCAAGGCATCCAAGGTCACCCTTCACCGGAAGGAGGCATGCGCTGTCACGGTCGGTCCCTTTGATGTGAACTTAGGACCCTGAATGTTCTGGAAATAGCTTTATTTTTCCCCTTCGCATGGATGCTCATAGTGGCTTTGTTGTTGGGAGTGCCGGACTAGAGATCACCTAACTGTGTCGGCCGGTGAATAGAGCAGCAAACTGCGGTAAGGCCGCACAGTGACTCCCAGCAGCCATGAAGAGGAGCCTGGGTGCACCCGGAAGAACAGCAGGGGGCCTGGGGCCACAGTCGGCCACGGTCCTCCCCGGCCACAAAGCCCAGCGTGGCCCAGCTCTCCCCCAGACTGTGCAAGGTGTCCGTGCACGTGGGGCTGCGTGAGGCGAAGGCTGCCCTGGGCACGGCCTCCCTCGCCCCCTGACAGAGTTTTCTCCACTTTTCACTTCACCACCATTCCGAAAAGCCTACTCTCCCTTAAAGGTGTCTCCACGTGTTCCTGTCAGTAGGACTTGTCCTGTCAGTAGGACTTGTCCTTAGGAGTCCAGTGGCCAGTGGTGTCCCTCAACCTGTTAATCGGACACGAGAATGAGAGAAGGGCTTGGGCCAGGCCTCCTGGCCCTCACCTCAGGCTGTGTGGGAAGCCCCACTCCCTCGGGCCTCCTGCAGGCCAAGGTTGCTGCCCGGCGGCGTCCGCCCGCCCCCACGGTACCTCGGCGGCCTGGCCGGGGGTGGGGAGGCAGTGTCCAAGCATCTCAGGCCGCACGCCCGTGTGCCCCCACGCCGCATGCTTTCAGCAAGCCCCTCCTGGGCCCAGCAGCTGCCCTGGGACTTTCTGCCCGGTTCCTAAGCCCCTTTGCCAGCTACTCATCCTGTTCACTGGGCACCATTTTTCAGGGCTCACACTGAAGCCCCGTTTCATTCAGAAGAAACTTGAATTTAGCACAGTCCACAGTGGCCAAAGCGTGGTGATTCCGTGCCCCTGACATCGATGTTACCATCCAGGGCGGCGAGGAAGGTTGTGGCTCAGGTGCCCAGGAGGCAGGAAGTGCGGCCAGGCAGAGACCCGAGGTTCCCCAGGTGAGCGAGGAGGGGCCCGCTGCCAAGCCTCACTCGTGAGTTGTCCTCAGGCGTCCTTCCCCTGGGCAAGACGCCTTCTGGTCCAACCCATCCACTGAGAGAGGCTCACCAGTCTCTCGAAGAATTCTTCATTAATCTTCTTAGCAGAGGGGCGTCTGGGTGGCTCAGTCAGTTAAGGGTCTGCCTTCGGCTCAGGTCATGACCTCAGAATCCTAGGATCGAGTCCCACATCAGGTCCCCGGCCCAGCGGGAACCTGATTCTCCCTCTCCTACTCCCCCTGCTTGTGTCTGTGTCAAATAAATAAATAAAATATTTAAAAAAAAAGAAACTCTCTTAGGGCGCTGGGATGGCTCAGTGGGTTAAAGCCTCTGCCTTCGGCTCAGGTCATGATCTCAGGGTCCTGGGATCAAGGCCCACATCGGGCTCTCTGTGCAGCGGGGAGCCTGCTTCCTCCTCTCTCTGCCTACTTGTGATCTCTCCCTGTCAAATAAATAAATAAAATCTTAAAAAAAAAAAACTCTCTTAGTGGAGCAGCTGCTCACAACCAGAGAAAACTTGTTTAGAGTCGCCATGGGACTTCTCGTGTGCAGTTCAGGCCCTGCTCGGTGTGCTCTGCCCTTCTGTCCTTACTGGAAGAGCTTCCTGGGTCAGGAGTGGGTGACCGGTGCACGGGGCAGCCCGGGCCTCTGGCTGGAGCCTCACAGGCTGTAGTCAGGTGTCAGTGGGGCGGGCATCTCTTCCAGCCCTCCTGGTTGTTAGCGGATCCAGGGCCTCGGGCTACGGGACTGAGGCCCCCAGCTTCAGCCTCTGTGGCCGGCAAGTGCGGTGCCTTTCGTGGCCCAGGGTAGGATCTGCATGTTCTTCTGGGGAGACAAATCATCCCTAGTCACGGCCTTCGGGGCGAAGGGTGCCTCTCATCGGCAGGACAGACAGGGCTGCATCAGGTCTCCCCTCCGGGCCCCTCCCCTACAGGGCGAACAGCTATGCCATCCTGACCTCTGCGTGCCTCTGGTGAGCCTGCCTCGGGAACCTTCCACCGCTCCCGTTCCAGACCCACGCTAACCCTGCCACAGTCCTTCCCACCTGGCACGTGGGCAGGTGGTCAGTACTTACCCAGCGTCCCCTGCAGGCCGGGTCCCTCTCGGGCAAGCCAGAGGCTGGTGGCAGACCGGGCCATGACCAGTGGGGCAGCCCGTGGGGCGTTGAGAATTTGCCACCTTTTCCTGCGCTCCTCCATTTCAGAGGTGAGATGACATCCAGCAGCCATGGGCTTGGGAAATACATAGACCAACCTCGGCCTGTGGCGGGGGCGAGGGGGCAACTGGACAAGGCACCCCAATGCTGTGGCTTCGCTGACCAGGGGCTTGCTGGGGTGCAGCACCCACCCGGCCGGCTGGCTCGGTGCTGACGTGCCGAGCGTGTCTTTACGCTCCCGAGTGAGTGATGTTCAATCAGGTGTTACCCACCTGTGTCCCTGCCAAGAAGCCGCAGAACACCCTCCGCACAAAAGGACTGTTTGCACAAGGGAAAAACATTCCTTCAGGGGGTTCTTTAGAAACGCTTGATACTCAACTAGCTATAACTTCATGGCAAAGCCTGGTGTCAAAGACGGGCTGGCACAGATGGGAACCTTCCAGCTGAGCGGGCCGTGCACCTGTGCTTCGCACCCCTCCCCCACGTCCAGCCCCCCCACGTCTCCCGAACCCCTCCTGCCTGGACTCAGCCTCCCCAGGCCAAGCTCTGCAGCTTGGGAGCAGGCAGAAAGGAAGCCCCTGGGTGGGACAGAGCCGAGAAAGGCTGAGAGCCAGGAGTGGCTGGTGAGTGGGGCAGACATACACTCGACGCGCCCAGAGATGCGCCCACCAGGTACAGGACTGGCAGTCCTAGGGAGGCAGTCCTAAACCTGAGCTGAGGGGGTCCCCACAGGGAAAAGCATGTGAGCCGGAGGCAGCCACGGACAGGAGGAAGTCGGGGCCACCCGAACCGCGTGCTCACCTGAGAGAAGGTGCTCAGGGCCTTCAGAAGAAATGCTTCAGCCTCCATCCCTGCGAGGAGGGGGCCTAGAGCCGCTGCCCTGGTCCACGCGGCACCTGCGGCGGGCTCTCAGGTCCCGGAGCAAGGCCAGGAAAGTGTACCCCAAGTGCCACCGGCAGATTCCTTGGGCCACAGCGTCCGGGACCTCGGGCCCACAGAGCCACGAGTGTTTGTGTGTGTTGCCCTCTGCCTCTGGGGCACGGGGCAGACGCGGGGAATCTTGCTGCTGTCCCCAAACCAGGAGGCGTTCAGAGGGGCCAAGAGCCGCACTGAGGGCCAAGGGGCCTCGAACACAGGCCTGGCATGCGTCAGGCGGCAAGACGACGTTCGCTGTCGTCTGTCCAAACAGGCGATTCCGAAGGACCAAGAAGTCTCATTGACATTCAAAATGAGAAAAGGTAACAGGAAGTAGATCAGCAAAGTGTTGTGATAGTCAAGTGGGCCCAGTGTGCCTGAGGATCGCTACGGGCTGCAAGCCTGTGCCCCCGACAAATTCACAGGTTGAAGCCTAACCCCCTAGGTGATGGTGTTAGGATGGGGTCTTTTGGAGGTGCTTAGGTCATGGGGTGGAGCCTTTGTGAATGGGATTAGTGCCTTATAAAAGAGACCCCAGAGAGCCCCCACTGCCCTGCCACCACGTGAGGACCCAGAAATCGGGCTCTCACCAGACACTGACTCTGCCTTGATCTTGGACTTCTTGTCTCCAGAACAATCCACCCAGCCCATGGCATTTTGTTACAGCAGACAGAAAAGGCTGAGACAAGATGCTATATTTTTATTGGTTTTTTTAGGATGTGGAATGTCAAGGGGCCACCTGGGTAACTCAATGGGTTAAGTGTCCGACTCCTGATTTCAACTCAAACCATGATCTCTGGTTGGTGAGATGGAGCCCTACATCAGCTCTGCGCTGGGCATGAAGCTTTCTTAAGAGTCTCTCTCTCCCTCTCCCTCTGCCCCTCCCAGCCTCTAAAAAAAAAAAAAAAGGAATGTTAAGAAATCAAGTCATTTGGTTTCGTCCTGTTGCAATGATCTTTCGCTGCTTAATCAACCAGCCCAAGCTCAGCCATGTATAGTAGCCGTCTATGCACGTGGCTTCCAGGGGTCAGGAAGCTGGGAAGCCCGGTGGGTTGGCGGAGCCTAGGGAGGGCTGGGCACAGGGGGCACTGTCGACGGAGCACCTTTGTGTGGCCTCTCAGCACGGCAGTCTCGGGGGAATCAAGGTTTTTCCACGGCCCGCCCCCAGGGCTCAGACAGCAAAGCCCCAGGAGTCTTCTCTGCCCAGCCCTGGTATCAGGAAAGGGGCACAGACCCCACTGAGTGACGGAGGAAAGTCAAAGTATTTTCAACCTTTACAAAATAAGGCATGTCCTTGTTTCTCTCTGCGTAGCCAGAAAGAGGGAGCAAAGACAACTGAGACCCCAGGACTCAGGGGAAGGAGACTGGGGTGGGACCTGGGCCTCCTGCCATGACCAGGAGGAAGCATCCAACAAAGAACTCCCTCCAGCCATGCACAGGGCACCCCTCACCAGCCCCACTTTGCAGGGTGTGATGAAATGCTCACGAAGAAGCTTACTCATCCCAACATGCTGGCCATCTCTCCAAATAAGCAGACAGTAGATCTGGACCTCCCACCCACATGAAACCCAACCAAAGAATCCTTCATCTCAGGGAATATGAGAGACAGGGTTATCATCAAGATTTCCTCAACCTATGGTAAGGTTTTGTTATCGAGCAGGCCAGGGCAGGCCAGCCTGACTCAGGGACAGCTCCGGGCCCTCCTGCGCTGCCCAGCCCAAAGTTGAGCTGCCCACTGACCAGGTTGGTAGTCTGAGCCCTTGAGAAAACACTTAAGGAAAAATAAGAAGCAGCCCAAGGAGAAACTAACGCAGACCAGCACTTTACTGTCAGCTTCAGTGAATCTCGTGTGTGCGTGCGTGCACGTGTGTGTGTCTTTCATAAGATGTTAAGGTATTTTCAGATCATAAGCTTGTCATTCTTGTTAAATATTTAGAAGTGTTTTTAGTGCGTCTGTGGCCAATGTTTAAATGTCGGGAAAATTTAATTCTGTTCTAGCCATGCATTTTGATATGCCAATCAAGTTAGGGTGTGGCTATCGTGAGAATTCTTTATTATGCAACATACAATTTCTGAATCTTGAGAATTTATCAAAGCACTGGTGTGGTGTTCTATTTTGGAGATTTCAAACAGAGGCCACAAGGAGGGGAGGCACAGCAACCCCCAGCAAGCCGGGGCGGAGCTCCAACATTGAACCAAGGCCTCCTTGACAGCCGCCAGGCCTGTGACGCTGAAAGGGCGGGCACCTGGCACCGGGCACCTTCCCCTGGAGGGCTCCCAGGATCTGAAGTGAGCCCTGGGGCATCCGGAGCTTGTAACTTCTCATCTAGAACATGGGAGTCTCCACTCCAGCAGATTGGAGGGGACAAAGTTTGTCATGAAATGCACCTCCTTCTCCTTGTAGACTAGACAACTGTCAGGCGTCTGGTGGGTAGACTTGGAGGGGGTGGGGGGAGCAGGATGCCGGATTCTGCCCAAGTCTGCAGCCACAGGGCTGAGACCCACAGAGGCACACACCTGTGCCGTCCATAACCCACAAACTCAACTCCCCCCGCCGCCCCAGCTGGAGAAGTAAAGAGCCAGAATGTGCTGCTTGCTAATCAGGAATAATAAATCCTACGGCCACCCCCCTGCACACTACTCAGCTCAGCTCAAGGGGAAGACAGGCAGGAGAGGGGAGAGGGGGCGAGAGGAGAAAGGACACCAGAGTGGGTTCAAAACAGAAGAAAGGAGCAAGAAAGGGGCTGGCACGTTCTTTATATGTCACGGGAGAACTTACATTCAGTAACAATCCCCTCCTTAGGAGACGGTTGTATGAATCGTGGCAGATTCTCACCTTCCAGGAACCCCCTCCTGCGTCTTTGTGGCCCCCACCACAGCCCTGGCGCCCATCGGCCTGTTCCCTCGCTCTGCAGCGCTGCCTCTTCCAGAATGGGTATAGACAGAATCCCACAATGTGGTGCTTCCCCTCTGATCACCCACAATTCTGCAATGGGGGTCCAGGGACTTCCCTGCCAAGAAATGGCTCCTTTCTCCCAGAGGGGCCCTCAGGCCCGGGAGACCCGGCTCCGCTTGTCTTAAGCCCCTTGGCCCTGCCCTGCAGAGCCTACCGGGACCCTGGCCGTCATGGTGGCCGTCGCGGCCGGCGTGGGGCGCGACAGGTGGCTGCCCTCTGCCCCTCCCTGTGGGCGCATGCGTTCTTTTAGAGCAGAAACGATATCTCAACCTTAACCATTTTGGCGCCTGCAAGTGTGAGCAGGTCACTCCACGCCCCCTACCTCACACCACACCTTTGCTCGCTTGCCCAGCTGCTGCCCAGCCACGTGGGCCTCTGTGACGTCTGGGCCCCGTCGCTCTGTGTTGGAACTATCCTCTGCACCGGAAGCTTCTAAACAGCATGCCTTGCCTCCACCCCGTGTGGTGATCAGAAGGGGCTCCCGACCCTGCTCGATGACCCTACAGAACAAAATTTCCCCACTAAAAACCCCTGTCAATCCAAGATGAACAGAGTGGCTTTGGTAAATTACGGATAGCCCAGGCTTTCTTTAACTGTTGTTTTTCTTTTTTAAGATCTTATTTATTTATTTGATGGAGAGAGAGCACAAGCAGGGGGAGCAGCAAGTGGAAGGACAGGGAGAAGCAGGCTCTGCTGAACGAGGAGCCCGATGCGGGACTCGATCCCAGGACCCTGGGATCATGACCTGAGCCAAAGGCAGATGCTTCACCCACTGAGCCCCCCAGGCGCCCCCAGGCTTTCTTTAATTGTTAAATACACGTAAGCATACACGGAAAATACAAGTTTACCATTTTAACCATTTCAAGTGTCAGTTCAGTGGGCATTAAGCACATTCACAGTGTTAAGCAACTATCCCCACCATCCAGCTCCAGAATTTTGTCATCTAAACGCAACTCTGTCCCCATTAAACACAGATCCTCCATCCCCCTCCCCCAGCCTCTTGCACCCCGCCCCAGGACCTTCTGTCTCCATAGATCTGACTCCTCTAGGGCGCCTCATATAAGTGGAATCATACACTGTTTGCTCTCGGCTTCTTTCACCGAGCATAATGTCCCCAAGGCCCACCCTCATCACACAGCACATGTCAGAATTTCCTTCCTTCTTATGACCCCGTCGGGCCCCACTGTCTGACCATCCCACATATGCATCCATTCATCAATCTCTTTTAGCCCATGGTTAGCCGATGGCACTTGGTCTGCGAGTGCCCGGCTCTCGGGACTGATACTGCTATGGACACGGGGTCCAAACGTCTGTGTAAGTCCTTGCTTTCAGTTTTTTGGGGGCCTATACCCAGAGTGAACGCGGGGTCCTGCGTAGTTGTAGGCTTACTTTTTTGAGGGACCTCCCTGTTTCCACAGCAGCTGCACCATGCACGTTCCACCAGCAACACACGAGGGGCCCAATGTCTCCTCATCTTCACCCACGTGCGTTCCTTGTGTGTGTGTGTTCATAGGAGCCATCCTAATAGGTACAAAGTCTCTCATGGTTGGTTTATTCATTTCTATTTTTATTTTTTTAAAGATTTTATTTGTTTATTTGAGACAGAGGGAGACAGAGCATGAGGAAGGGCTAGGAGGCAGAGGGAGAGGGAGAAGCAGGCTCCTTTCTCAGGGGCTTGATCCCAGGAGCATGAGATCATGACCTCAGCTGAAGGCAGACACCCAACCGACTGAGCCACCCAGGTGCCCCTCTCTTGTGGTTTCAACCAAGTTTTTCATTCATTGTAAATTATTTTCCGGGTGTAAACATGATAAGATCTCCATCTTCTGGAAACTTCAGGTCTCACGGGGATGAGACACCGCGTTGGCAATGGCTGAAAACCGAGGGCATCCCAGTAGCAGGAGCGAAAGGCCCTCACCAGCACACAGAAGGCCGCTCGGCCCCCTCACATGTCCCGGCCCACCCTGAGACCCGTCCTCTTTCTGGCGGCGACCATGTCAAGGGGCCTCTATACTGGGGGCTCCCGCCTAGGGCCCACCTGTAGGAGGGGCAGGATTAGTACCTGTGGCCTCAGACTCAGGAGAGCAGGTGGTGTCAGGGACATGACAGTGGGCTCTGAAGAGGCTAGAGGCAGCTGCGGCTCTGGGAAGAGCCCCGCAAACACTTCCGGGAGTCTAGGTTTCCAGAGGGGGGTGCCCACTGTGGCCTTGGGCCCCATCTCTACATGGACCCTCCTGCCCGGCCACCTGAAAGGGAAGAGGACTTGATCACCAGAGCCAAGGAGGCGAGACATACTCAGAACCCCAGGCCCGTAAGAAAGGCCCGCTGTACAAGCCATGTCTGGGGAAATTGAGGCCCGCAGAGCCCGGCAGCCGCTGTTTCCCACCGCTCTGTGCCCTGCAGCTGCTCCCAGGAGAAGGACCAAGCCAAAGCGCTTTCAAGCTTCCCGGTGGCATCTTAATGAAGCCGCTGGTTTTTCTTAGTCTTCTTAAGAAGTTACGTAGTGTTGGGCGCCTGGGTGGCTCAGTCGTTATAACAACTGCCTTCAGCTCAGGTCATGATCCCGGAGTCCTGGGATGGAGCCCCGCATCAGGCTCCCTGCTCAGCGGAAGGCCTGCTGCTCCCTCTCTCACTCCCCCGGCTTGTGTTCCCTCTCTGGCTGTGTTTCTGTCTGTCAAATAAATAAATAAAAACTTTTAAAAAAAAGAAAGAAGTTGCGTAATGTTATCAGAACAGTGATTCTTCACGTGGAAGTTGACGCTTCCCTATCTCGTGGCCGCCCCTCACCGCACACCCAGGCTCCGCACTCCCGTTACGGTGCTGGAGGGCCCGACCTTGGCAGCGAACGGCAGAGAGCATGCTACGGTGGGACTGCCTTGTGCGGGGCTGGCCTGGCGGCAGGGGCTGGCCTGGCGGCAGCCTTAGAAGACACAGGGAGGGGCCTGTGTCCCAGCCAGTGACTCGGTCACCTCACCACAAGGTGGAAAGTGGCCTTGGGTGGAAACAGGGCATCTCCGAAATCAGGATGTGTTTCCATGGAAGGGGGTCGCAAATTGATTGGAAGTACTTTTCCTCGGTGGCACAAGCGGGAGTGGGCGGCCGGACCCTCATGTGTCCCCAGCGCAGGTCTTTGCGACCAGAGCTGGACCAGGGGTGAGACACAGGTGGCAGCAGGGAGCAGAGGCTTAGGCGCTGACTTGACACAGTTGAGAGCTGATAGATAAAGGGTGTGGGCAGTGCCATTCCTCTTTATAATTTTTTTAAAGATTTTAATTATTTATTTGACACACAGAGAGGTCACAAGTAGGCAGAGAGGCAGGCAGAGAGAGAGAAGGAAGCAGGCTCCCTGCTGAGCAGAGAGCCTGATGTGTGCCTCGATCCCAGGACCCCGAGATCAAGACCTGAGCTGAAGGCAGAGGCTTTAACCCACTGAGCCACCCAGGCACCCCATTCCTCTTTATAATTAAGAAGATAACTTAATTACCTCTATAAAAACCTCAGCTTCTCCCCCACAGGGGCTGCTTTTCGCAATACACCTTCGGTTCTGCTGTCCCCCCCCACACAGCCCTGGCGGCAGGCAGTTAAATAGAAGCGCAGAGACTCCAAAACCTCATCTTGTGAACCCATCTGGTTTGAAGTGGTACGACAAGCAGGGAAGGGAATCAAATCAAAGGCAAGAATTGTGTGTTTTTTTCCAATACAGAAAACCTGTGGGGCAGACCAGGAAACAACCCCAGCCTCCCCTCCCAGGACCAGGTGGCGTGCGTGGCATGTCATGTTCCCCCTCTCCCCCCCCACTCAGAGGTGGCCCTGGGGGTGAGGGAGGCACGTGAGATCACGTATGGAGACATCAGATGCGCCCAAGTGTAGATGTCTGGCCCTGCCCCTGTGGGACCAGGGAGACGGCACAGCCTCATTGGAACCCACACAGAGAAGGAGAGGGTGGTCTCCGCTGCTCACACGGGCCCCTGATGACTCACACCACTCCCACAGGGCAGGGGTGAGCACCGAGCATTAAGGGGAAACTGAGGCACGGGCCCTGTGGCTCCTGGGAGGTGGGCTCTCCATGGCACCCAGCTCCAGGTGCGGGCACACTCCTGCCACAGGTGGAATGGTTCCTTTTGTCCTCGAAGAAGCTCATCAGGCGCCCACACTCCCTCCGCCTGCCTGTCCGTGGCTCCCAGGGCTGTGCCGGCTCTGCCCCCTGCCTCTGTGGCCCCATGGAATTCTCTAGTGCGTGGCTGCTTTGATCTGCAGCACACCTGGAGATCAGTGCCTTGTGTTCACCCAGCTGTCGTCATACGGGTCCTACACACTCTGTGGACTTCCCCCGCCAGAGGGAAAGGGGTGGCTGAAGCACCCCCCGCCCCCCAACCAGGCTTCCCCTTCCCCTGCTACTCCAGGCTTGAGGTGCCAGCAAACAGACTGCCCTCATCCCACGGCAGAATCTCAGTGCAGGCTCTGCCCCCCAGATGCGTCCCTGTGCAGGAGACGGTGTCACCAACCCCTCCAGGAGGCCTGTCGTCAGGGACCTGTGCCCTACGGCTCACCCAATGTGCTCGTCTGGGGCACTTCCTCCTGGTCTCGGGGGAGCCATGCGGTGTTGCCAGCTTTACTTAGTGGCAGTATGGGGGCCGGGGGGAAGCGTCCCATCCCAGAGCACCCCTGCCGCGGCCACAAGCCTGTGGCCGAGACCCTGTGGGCAATGGGCTTGTCAGAGGTGGTGTTTCCCAAGCCTTCCCAGGAGCTGGAGTGTTTGCATCAAAGATGGAGGCTCCGGCAGAGAAGGAAGGTGGCCCCTGTGGCCCTGGTCTGGTCTTTCTCCTCTCGGCACAACAAACTGGGCTGCTGGGGGGTCCCGCCACCACACCCTAGGGTCCTTGGTTTCCCTAGACCCCTTATGTGGGACCCAGAGGGATGAGGAGGGGAGTAGACAGGCCCCACCCCTCCTCTACTTAGTCAACAGTTAACGTGTTTCACTCATTGGGCATCCGTTGTTTTTTGAAGGGCTTCAAGGATTGAGGAGTCTGGGGTCCCTGGACCTGATCTCTGAGGTCCCTTCTAATCCAAGCTCTTGTCCTCCTGAGTCCTAGCAACTACACATCTGGAGACAGGTGAAGGGGGCAGAATGGGACCTCTGGGCCAACTGAGGAACCAAGAGGAAGCCACTGAGGGGTGACCCCATGAGGAAGCGGGTCAGAGGGACCCTGAGCCCCTGCACAGCGTAGCACACCGGCTCATGGAAGGGGCAGGCCAGGCGCGTCCGCAGAGGAGCCCAAGCGAGGGACATGGAAGCTGCCAGGACAGTGGCTCTACCGGAAGTCAGGGACTGTCTGGGGCAGCTGCCCACGGGAATGTCAGCCCCACACAGCAGGCAGTGGCTACAGCCCTGGTAGAGCTCACCGGGCGCTCATTTCAAGAGCAAGTGACTAGGAGTGACCCTAGTGTCTTTCTGAAATGACGGGCCCCCAGCAGAAACTGGATGACCCGAGCCACCCTTCCCTCGGCACCTCCCCAGGATGGAAGGGGGGTGACAGCCACCTATGAGCTGTTGCATGGCTGCCCCGAGGGACAAGTCCCACCTGCAGCATAGAGCACTACAGCACTCAATTTAAAGCCACCTAGTGTCCTTCGCAGGGGACTGGACGCTGGTCAGCAATAAGAACTTCCGGATGGGCTGCAGCATGGGTCAGCCTAGCAACATCCCGGAGTGGAAATCAGCCACCATGGGTGCCCTGTGGCATGATTGCATTTATGAGTTCTTAAGGAGGACCAACTCATCTCTGGGGGCAGAGGGGAGAAAACCGTGCCTCCGGGGGGGCTGCTCCCCCATGCAGGGGAGCCCTCACCTGCAGCGTCCAGCAAGCTGACCTCCTGCCCTGTGCTGTCCAGCACTCACAATACAGCCAGCATGTTTCATTTTATTTTTGCTCATTAACATGCAAGCAGCCTGCCCCGGCCAGCAGCCACCGTGCTGGACAGCAGCAGCAGCTTTCTGTCTCGAGTGGGTGATGATTGCAGGGGCACGGGCAGGAGGCTGGCGGCCACACACCGGGACCCACGCGCTCAGCTGCACCCTCTCGCTGCAAAGACCCGGTCTCACTGCCGGTTCAGATGGGAGCTTCCACTCCCTTTAGCTTTAAACAGAACGGAAACAGAGATCTTTCCTACTGTGGTTCTCCACCCCTGACCCTCGCCGTGGCGAGTGTAAAGTGCGCAGAGGAAGAGGGTGACCTCAGAGTCGCAGTGAGCCTGGGGGGGGGGGGAGCCCAGCACCGGCAGGGGAGACCAGCTCTGCGGGCCACAGCCCATCGTTCCCACAGGCCTCCCGGGACGAGAACACAGGGTGCATTTGCGGTACAAACAGGACACATGCTGCCCGAGTGGGGAGCCAGATGGTGTGTGCGGCTCACCCAGAGGGAGATCTGCAGTGGGACACCCATCAAGGGTGGATGTCCAGGGCCACCCCTGCGAGTCCCTGAAGCTGTGTCCGCAGAGCCCACTGGTCACTCAAGCCAGTCTTCATACTCTGGCACTAGATGAACTTTTTAAAACAAACAAACAAAATTTATTTATTTGACAGAGAGAAACACAGCTAGAGAGGGAACACAAGCAGGGGGAGTGAGAGAGGGAGAAGCAGGCTTCCCGCTGAGCAGGGAGCCCGATGTGGGTCCTGGATGCCAGGACCCAAGCTGAAGGCAAATGCTTAACGACGGAGCCGCCCAGGCGCCCCTGGCACTAGATGAGCTTTGAAGCTTCGGCGGACCCCGACTCCAGGGCTCACTCCTGGGCAGCTTGGTCACGCCCTCTCTTCGTAGACTTGCCTCATGGAAATGCTTCCTGCTGTCCAACTGCTAAGCCTTCAGTCACCTCATGCCACCAGGGTGAACACATCCAGGAAGAAAGTGTCCAGTCTAGGACAGACATTGGGAAATGCCTGGCTGTGCTGGGGAGAGGTGGCACAAACGATGGCGACACACACACTGGGACAGACACTGAAGGGGGATAGAACCTCAGCCACTTGCATTTCCCGTCCATCTTGCGTCCAAGTTAGCAGCCTTGACGTTCACCGGTTGTCAGCTTTTCCTGCCTGGACTCAGGAAGGGAGGGATCAAAGGGTTCCTCTGGCCCCATCCCTGGTGTTGAGTTAATGGGGAGCGGTCCCTCACCACCTGGCCTGGGAAAAATGCTTCACAGACAGGTTTCAAGATGACTCATGACCACTGTCATTGTGCCCCCTGCCCAGGTCACTCCGTGGGGACATTCACAGGGAACAAAGTCAATAAACAGGGGAAAACGCAGGCCTGGGCTAGGGCCAGCCAGGGGAAATGCTAGAACAGCAGAACTGCCTGTTTTTGTCTTTCTGCGATCAGTCAGAGCATCTCCTCTTCCCAGCCCCCAACGGACAGGGTCGTGTCGCGATGGTTATTTCCAGCTGCCGTGGAAAAGCCCCCGGACAGGCACTGGTCCTGAAAACAGGCCAGGGTTGCCCGCCTAAACCCTAGACGAGGGACAACTGCTTGTCAGAGTTAGGCAGAAGGGCCCTCTGCACACCTGGGGCTGGGGCGGGGCCTTGGAGAGGTTGGGATGAAGCTACAAGGTGGACGTGGGGGCGGGGAGCGGCCGGGCAGGGCCTGCGGGAGACCCTGGGAACGGACCCGGATGGGGCCACCGCAGAGGGGGCGGGGAGAGGACGGAGAGGGGCGTGGCCGGGAAGAGGCTCTGGAAACCCGCCGGGAGGAGGCGCTCGGAGGGCGCCGTAGGGACAGCCGCTTCGCTGTGGCTGGTGGGGACTGGAGCTGGGGAGACCTTGAAGTCTCCGAGTCGACCGGACACTCTCTCCCCGACATCCCCCGTGCGATCTAGCTGGACACAAATAAATGGACACGCAGGCAACTTCCAAAAGAGGCGAAACCTTTATCAAGTCGGCGCCGGCGCGGTATCTACAGTATCTACAAATATCTACACGTATCTACACCGCCTGCAGACGGGCTCTCGGGTCGTCTACACTGCAACTGCCGGCCGGACCGGGGGTTGGGGGGGGCGACGCGGTCTCGCGGAGAACAATAAATATCACTTCCTTCCGCCGCTGACCGTGCGCTTTGGCACTGGCGGGCACGGACCCGTGGCCCTCCGGGCTGGGGAGGGACCCGCGGTGGCTCCCGGGACTGGGGAACCAGATACTTCGACAGCCTCGGCGCTGGAGGGCGGAGGACCCCTGATAGCTTCGAGACTGGGGAAGGGGAGACCCGCACTGGCCACCGGGGTTGGAGGAACATGTTCTTGGGCGGCCCTTGGGGCTGGGGGGACGGGGTCCCCGACGGCCCTCGGGGCTGTGCGGGGACCTCAGGCGGGGAAGCAGCCGGCGGGCGCCCGCATTATCTGGGGCAGTAGTCGTAGGACCCGGGCGGCGCGGCCCCGGCGGACGAGTACATGTTGGCGGCGGCGGCGGCGGCGGCGGCGGCAGCAGCGGCGGCGGCGGCCGCGGGGCTCACGGCGGGGTGGTGGTGATGCGGGTGCGCGTGCGGGTGGTAGCCGTGGCCGCGCAGGCCGGGCAGCGGGTAGGGCGCCGGCCGACTCTTGGCCCCGAGGTAGTGGTCGTAGGCTGCGGCCGGGTACTTATAGGGGTGGTGGTGCAGCGGCTCCGACGCGCCGGGCGCCTCCAGGCGCAGCTCCGGGTGCGGAGGGCTGGGCCGACCTCCGGGCGCACCGGGCAGCGGGACGAGGCCGCCGGCCCCGCCGGCCCCGGGCAGTGCGGGGCTCAGAACCCGTGCCAGCAGCTGCGGCGGGTGCGCCGGGTCCCCGAGCACTGCCGGTCCGCCCGCGTCGCGCTCGAATTCTCGCCGAGCCTCGGCAGCGTCTGCGGGAGGGCCAAGGGGTGAGCGCGCCGGGTCAAGACGGCAGAGGGGACCCGCGAGCGCCCCTCCGCTCCTGGCGGGGAGAGGGCGCAAGCCCGTACTGGGGCGCTCCCCACCCCTTCTCGCTGAAACTGCCGGAGACCCTGGCCCTCCCTAGGGGCCCGCGCCCCTCCGCGGGCGGCAGGCGGGGCGGGCCGGGCGCAGCCGTCGGGCCGGGCGGGCGAGTGCGCGCTTGCCCGCCGCCACCGCCGTTGTGCAACCGGCGCGAAGGCCGCAAGCGCCCCTGGGGCGCGGGCGAGGCCAGGCTCGGCCGTCTGCCTGGGCCGGAGCGCGCGTAGGGCCACGGCCCGGATCCCACGACCCCGGCCCTACCTTTCTCTGCGCCGTTGGGCTGCGTGGGGGAGGCCACCGGGTTCCGCGAGCGCGCGAAGGCGCTCATAAGCGGCAGCGCGCCGGGCCGATGGTTCCGGGGCCTGCCGGAGGGAGGAGGGCAGCAGGTCAGGGGGGCGCGCCCGCCGGGCTCCGGAGCAGTCGCCGGCTCCTCAGAGGACACTCACCAGTCCTCCGGATCGCAATCTCGGAAGCCTTTGGCGAAGGGGTTGCTGGCGATCTTGAGCTGCGTGATCTGTGGGGAGGGAGGGGGGGGGGGAGCGGGCATTAAGTAAGTGGCTGGAGCCCCTGCGCTGGGGGTGGGAGCACCCGGGAAGGGTAGTTTGGAGGAGCTCCCCCATAAGGGCCCTTTTACTCTCCCGGACCAGAATCTTCCCACAGTTAACTCCCTCACTGAGGTTGTCCTCTCTCCTGCCAAATGGGGAATCTCCTTTCTCGCTAAGGAACCCCTTGTTGCCCCAAGTGATGGGATGTAGACCCCTGTGTCCCTGGCGGCCGGGATGGGAATGTGGTCACCTCCACCGCCCACCCTTCAGTGTGTGTGTGGGGGGGGCGCCCTAGGAATTTGGATAAACCATGGATCAGGCCCCTGATGGGGAGTTTCCGGAATGGTTTGGAAAACAAACTTTCAGGCCGCACTGACAGTTGCTGCTAGAGAGGTCAACCTGATAGGAGGCTGGGCCAGCCTGCAGCAGGGGGGAGGCAGCTGCTTTAGGGCCTTGGGGGTGGGACTCCCATCGGTGTTGGGTTCCACCAGAACCCTCAACCTTTGGGTCCAAACCTCTGTCCCCCAGGCAGCAACCGGAAATTGCAACCCAGAACTATAGAATTTGCCCATCCCCTGGGCCTCACCCGGTGGTTCTGGTAGGCAGTGACCGCAGTGAAGCGAGTCTCCTCAAACACAAAGGTTTTAAAGTTCTCCTCAGCATATTTCTCACTATCTTTGCGTGGGTCCACGTAGACCACGTGGAAGCGGGGCTGGTATCTGTGCATGGAGTTGAGAATAATCTGGAAGACAAGGCGGCAGGTCTGGAACCAGGAAACGGGTGAAAGTCCAGATAGGCGGTGAACTCCCCAGAGAACTTGGACGAAGCTCTCAACTCCCCAAAGGAGGTCTGGCCACGGGCTTAAGCAGAGACTGCAATAACTGGGGGCCACCAGGAAAGACACCCCAGATGGCCAAGGATCAGGGTTTTGATCCTCTTTTCGTAGGTTCCCGAGAACTACCCAGGCCTAGGGTGGGTGGGTGGCAGGTAGGTGCTGAGGGCCAGAGCTCAGCCCAGCAGGAAAGCGGCATCACGGGCCTGGATTTTGCAAAGCCGCCTGCCGCTACCCCCACACAGGGCCCCATCCTTTCCAGTTAAAAAACCTCCAGCAAAAAGATCAGGAGTGGAGCGTAGGAGGCAAGGTGACACGCTCTCCCAGGCCTGAAGGCCACCAGGCTCTGTGAGCCTCTGACCCAGAGTGGTGGTGGTGGTGGGGGGGGGTCCGGGGGTGGGGGGCGCTCACATGGCCGTTGTCATCCAGCAAGTTGTTGGTGAGCTTGAGCTTGTCGAAGGACACAATTTGCTTCATCCACTGGGCCCCTTTGGCAGGCGAGTCAGGGTGATAATGTACGCGGCCTGGTGTGGCAGGGTCTGCCTTCCCGGCCACCAGCCAGGAGGAGCTATGGAAGGCGTACCTAGATGGCACCGGAACGGGGGTCACGCCGTGTGGGGTGAACCGAGAGGGCCTTGCTGAGTGAACCCCAGAAGTGCCTCTGATTAGTTTCCCCATCATGGGTGAAATGGAGCCTTCAGCTGCCACAGGGACTGGGAGCATTTGGGAGGGGGCTTGTGAAGAAAACCGAAAACTCCCTCCTATCCGGATACACAAAAGAGGGCGGGAAGCCCAGCACCGCACGGAGCGAGACAGGAGGCTCGCCGATGGCACCACATTTCCACATTTCGCTGCACGCGGGTCTGCCGGCTCTGGGCCTCCCCAGAGGTCTCCCAGTGGCCGCATGCGGCCCTGATTTGGCGGCGCCGGTGGCCTCGGGCGCAGGGCGGACCACGTTCTCTTTATTAATTGCTGTTAATTGTCCAAGCAGCTGAGGCCCGCCCTGCATAATCTCTCTGCGGCCACCCCACCTTTCCTGCTCGGCTCCAGGGCCCAGCGCTCCCTGGGAATGGGGGAAGGGGACAAGGTGCCCACGCTCACCTCTCCTGGGAGAAGGAGATGAGAAAAAAGGCAGGGGCCATGTGCAAGGGGCCTGCCCGCCTCAGGCCAAGCTAGCCCAGGGGCGTGGGAGCTGTCTCGGGGCCTACTGGTGCAGGAGCCCAGCCTGTGTGACCTTCCGAGGGGAGTTTCCAAGAACCGCTAGGGATGGGGTGTGCAGATCAGGGGTCTGACAGGGTTGGGGAGGGAGCAGGTCAAGGGGAGTCGGTGGGGCAGTCGGGCAGGTGCTGGGACTCCTTGGTCACTTATGTCCTCGTGGGCTGCCCTCAGAGGCATCACTGGGCAGCAGCTGCTTCCTAGGGCACCCTCCCAGGCCCTGCTGGGCGCTCACCGGTAACGCTTGTCGTCCACTGGAACAAAGTCCATGAGAAGCATGTAGTCGGCCATGGGGTCCATGCCGAAGAGCTTCACTTGAAACGTCGGGAACATGCGCCTGGGGGCGGTGAGGCCTCTGGTCAGCTCGGGTGGGGGAAGGCAGGGCTGCCCCACCTTGACCAACCCTGGGCCCGTAGCTTCCCGCTGGCGGCCATGTTCAGCCACCTGGCCCCTCCACCTCCTCTCTTCTCCCTCAGCTACTCTGACCCATTTAGGCCCCTGGCCAGACAAGGGCAAGCATGGTGGCAGGGCAGCCCCCTGCCCCTTTTTGGAAGCTCCACTTGCTAATTCTCATCTGTCCACCCACAGCGGGTGCTGCTTTCAGCCAACTGCACCCGCTCAGCAAGACTCCCCGGACGCGGTCCCAGAGATTGTCAGATTGTCAGTCTTCCACAGAGCCTCCCCCAGCTCTAAGCGACAGATGTAAACTCCCGGCTGGAACAAAGTGAAACCGGGGCCCTCAGTGTGGTTCCCAGGAGTCCCAGGTGCCCCTTCCGCTGGGCTGGGTCTGAGGCTGCTCCCCAGTCCCCTTGGCAACACTGAGGCCTGAGAGTCCACAGCCCCCAACTCTCAGGTCCTCTCTCTAGCCCGATGGTGAGTCTCCCCACCCTCCTCAAGGATACACACAAGTTCCCACCCCCCACCATAACTGCCCGGACTTGGCTACTCGGCTACTCGGGGAGAAGTTGGGCTTGTGCCCTCATAGTCACCTAACTCTCCCCTCCCCTGGACGCTGACTGTGACCCATCAAGGCTCTTGAAAGGACTTTCTGCACACAGCTCCTGGATGGACCACGGGCCAGCCTGTCCTGATGGCTCAGCAGTGCCGGCCCCTGGGCCCTGGAGGACGGCATGAAGCTGGGCTCCCACCTGCCCTTCCTACAGCTTCCCCTCACAGGCAACCCCGCACAAGCAGTGGGCAGAAAACAGATGCCATGGAGCTGGGCCTCTTGGTCAGGCCTGCCACCCCCCCCCCTTGCAGGCCGGTGGGTGCTACAGAATGCTGGCTTCTGGGATGAAGCCTGGCCACAGCGAAGGCCCTTGCTCGGCTGGACTGGGCCAGAGGCTGGGGTGCCATCTCATGGGACGGTAAGGGGAGCCTGCAGATGACCCACAGAGCTGAAGCTGAGCACAGGCCCCAGGATCCCCAGGGAGGACAGCCTCGGCAGGGAAACAGAAACCGCGAGAAGGCTCTGCAAACAGGCCCTGAGCTCCCCTTGGCTGTGTGGTCGAAGAGCTGGTGTCTCCCTGTGTACATTAGACACAGCCCGGCACCCGCCTTTGTCTGCTGGTCAAATCGGTTGCATCGCAAAACTTGTTCCCCTTCTCCCTGGGCGCTTAAAGCAAATGCAGGCCAACGGGAAGGCCGCGGGCCCCAGCTGCAGAGCCGGGCCCACAATCACCCGAAACTGAAGCCGAGGAAACTGGGTAGCAACTTCCACAGGAGCGACCACACTCTTTTTAAGGGTCTTAATTTTCTCCTAAAAATTTCCAGACAATTATCTAGCTGTCTGTCTTTACCTAACCCGTGTAGACTGAACTAGGGAACTAAAGACGCGAATTTCCTTTGAGGTGGGATCCGCTGGAAGCCGGCTGCTTGGCGAGGCCGCTCAGGCGCAGTTGCCTAACCTAGCCCGGTGTGCTCCGAGCCCACCCTAGGATTCCGGCAGCGCGCGCCTTGGGACTGCGGCAGAGGCGAGCCGGTCCGCCGCGCTTCTCTCCACCGGCCTTCCGAGGTTGCCCGCACTGTCCCCTGGCCCCGCCCGGCGCGCCAGCCGGCTGTCGCTGGAGCCGGGACCGCAGAGAACCAAGAGCCAGCTCGCGCCTAGAGGGGGCCGCAGGTGGCGGGGCTGCGCCCCCACCTCGCTTCTCGGCCCCACTCGCGTGGATCGGACCGAGGCGCGCTGCTCGAGACCGGGGCCACGTGGGGAGGGTCGCGGGCAGTGAGGGGGGCACCCTGACCTGCCGGCTTTGGTGACGATCATCTCGGTGCCCAGCTGATTGAACTCGTCCCACAGCGCCTTCATCTCCAGCTGCACACTCACGCTGGCCACCTTCGCGTTCTTCTTCACTGGCGCCTTGGCGGCGGCCGCACAGCTGGCCCCGGGGCCCTCGGGCTCGGCGGCGCTGGTGGCGGCCCCGGCGGCCGGCGCGAACGGGTAGGCGTGCGGCGGCGGGCCCGGGGCGCCGGGGGCGGCGGCGGCGCACGGGTCGTAGCGCGGCGGCGGCGGCGGGGGCTCGCGCGGGCCGTACGGGTCGGCGCCCGGCGACGCGGCGCCCGGGAAGCCCCCCGCTGCCCCCAGGCTGCTCAGACTGCTGGCCGTGAAGGCTGCAACGTCGCAGAAGTGCGAGAGCTGCGTGAGCCACGGGCTGGACACGGCGGAGATCATGACCCGCGGGCCGCCGCCGCCGCCCCCCGCCGCCGAGGTGAGCGCTGCCCCGCGCCCCGGGCCGAGTGGCGGGCGCTGCGCTGCGCCCCGGGCCGCGCCGCCCTACACCGCGGGCCGGCCCGGAGGAGGCGCCCCGCCCCGCCCCGCCCCGCGCACCCCCCCAGCGCCGAGACAATGGCCTCCCTCCCCTCCCCCGTCTCTCGCCCCTCCCCCGCTCCTTCCCCCTCCCCGGCCCCCAGCCCGCCCGCCGCGGCTCGCTCGGCCCGGGGCCCCCCGACCGCCCGGACCGGCTCCCCAGAGCGCCGGGCGGTCCGCCGTCCCTCGCTCTGCCGCCCTCCCGCGTTGCATTTCTCCTTTCTCTCTCCAGGCTCTTTTTCCAATTTGCTATTTCTTTACCTTTGTCTTCCTCGATGAAATTTTCCCTCCTAATCTTCTTTCCTTCTTCCACTATCTCTTTCGTTTCTTTTTATTTCTATTTTATTTTCTGCCTCTTTCTTTCTCCAGTTTTGTCTCTCTCCTTTCTTTCCACTTCATTTTTCATCACTTCGTCTTTCTTACCAGTCGGCCTTTTGCCTCTTATTTCTGTAGGTCTTTTCCTGTTATTCAGGGTTTTTTTCCTCTTTTTTTTTTCCCTAAACAAAATAAAAACTGGAGATTCTCTCTAGATTTTCCCTTTTCTTATGGCTTTATTTTCTGTTTTAAATTTCCCTTCACTTTCTTCTTTTTCGTTCCCACTCTCTTTTTTATCTTTCTCATTTCCCCGACCTTTTGAGTTTTCTGTGTTTTCTCTCTTTTCAATTTCTTTTCCTCTCGCTGCCCTCACCTCTCTCTCTCTCTCTCTCTCTCTCTCTCTATCCCTCTCTCGTTTTCCTGGGTTCGCAAGCTCTATGACACTCTCCTCTCCTATCACCTTCCCTCCACCTCTCCCAGCTTGTGGCCACCTCTGCCACCTTTCTCCGGTCCTCTTCTCCTGTCCCTCCTGGCTTCTACTAGTCCCAAGCTGGGCCTGAGTCTCCTGCTTGCGGGTCTCTGCAGCTGGGTCCCCAGGCGAGAGGGTGCACAGGCTTGGGGCAGGATGCCTGCCCTTCTTCTCTGCTCCAGAGTCTCTGGAAGCCTGGAGCCCACTCCATCAGAGCTCCCTCCACCCACTCTGTGCCTGGGCCCTGCCAACATTCTTTGCTTGGGCCCCAAGGCAGCAGTGGCAGGGGGTCTGGCAGTCGGGACCCTGTAGACACAACGGGGGCGGCTCACCTTCCATGTCCCTGGTGACGGTGCTGAAGTGCATCCCGGCCGGGGATCCCAACAGCCGGTGAAGCTTCCCCTGGTTGGAGGACCGGGGGCCCAGGCGAACCGTGCGCTCTGCGGCCTCTGCTGCAACCAGAGAGGCGATGCTGAACGCGCTGGCCCGGGGAGACAGCGGGCTCCGCGCGTCCATAGGCGCCCGGGCGGCCTGGCCGGCGCCGCCTCCGACTGCGTGCACCCAGGCGCACCGAGGCCGGCCCAGCCCACGGGACCCGGGGGCGGGGGCCTGCGGTGCCACTCACAGCCTCCAGCCCTAGGCCCAGGGGATTATGGCGTCACGGCCCCCCACTCCGGGCTGGTGGCAGCCGAGGGGCCCAGATGGGTGGAGTGCCCTGGGAGTGTGGGGCCCTTCTGTTTTTCAAGCTCCCTGCCCCTGGCCTCTGCTCCCAGGGACCTCCGTGACCAGTGCCCTTCGAACATCCCGCCGTTCCCACCGCGGCCGGGGTTCCCTCTGTCCAGCGAAGCCGCTGTCGGGTTCGACAGCCCCCGAGGGGAAGCCACTACACCGGGAGCGCTCAGCCTCAGCGCCTGTCAGGAAAGTCCCGATGGATCATGGTGGGGCCGCCTGGGCTCAGCCTTGCCCCTGCCCTCCGCCCCTCCCGCCTCCTCCTCCCTGACCGCCCCTGCACCTGGGTGAGGCGAGGGCAGTTCGGCCGGCACTGGCCACAGGCGGACAACCCCAGAGCTGTGGCATCTACCCTTCCTCAGCCCGGCGGAACCGGACCCAGCCCAGCAAACGCCCCCCAACCCCCTTCAGCCCGCTCACTGACTGTCGTGGCTAGGGACCCTGAGCAGAGGGACGCCGCCCAGGCTGCGCAGCCCGGGAGCCCGAGTGTCACGCGCACCCGCGCGCACCACCCGCCTCTGGCCAGGACGCTTATACATCCGGAGGGTGGGCAGTGCCCGCTCCTCCGACCTCCCCGCGCACCGGCCGGGCGCAGGGAGGGCCGGGGGCGGGGCCTGAACTGGCCGAGGGAGCCGAGGACACGTCGGAGGACTTCAGGCCGCCGGGTCGGATTGTACACTGCCCCTTGCCACCCACCCTGCCCACCTGGGAAAGCCCTGCTGCCCTGGTATCCAGCCAGGCCCAGCAGAGTGAGGCAAGGCCCATCCTGAGGCCTCAAGGCCTCCAGGCCCAGGCATCCAGGGCACTAAGGCCTAACTTGGCCTGTGCCTTCCCTCACCTACTGCCACTATGGTCTTCTCTGACCAGTTCAAGGCATCCATGGCTTTATGGCCCAGAGTCTCCCAGGCAGAGCATCAGGTCTCAGCCACCGGGGAGCCTCTCTGGCCCTTCACTGAGGCTCTGACAGTGCAGGGTCTCTGTTTCCAAGGCTTCTCCGCCTGCAACCATGCTGTAGGCCTTCGCTGGCGCTTGCCCAGGATGAAGGTGGGAGGCAGGCAGTCTCTTGCAGGGCTTTTATAATCCCCAGGGCCTCAGACCCCAGGCTGGAGAGGATGCTGGCTAGGAAGAGGGGAAGGCTCAGGAACTGAGGACCCGGGCATAAGCTCCAGTAGGAAGGGACTGGCTCCTGGGCCTCGGGTCCAGGAAAGAGCATGAGGCAGTGAGTGCCGTGCGTGGGAGCGTGTGGGTATATGACTGGGGTGTGGCGTATGTGACTTCCTGTACAGTGAGCCCCCCTACCTGCCCCCCTGGCTGCGGCTGTAGTTGCAGAGTGTGTGGAGGGAAAGGGAAGCTGTTGCCAGAGCGTGCCTTCAGCCCTGAGCGGCTATCTGGGGTTGTAACAGTGACACTGACCTGCGAGACCAATGGGCAGGTCCAGGGGGGAGTGAGATGTGGAACCAGCTGGGCTTAAGGTCCCTCTTTCTCTTCCCGAAGCAGGGCAGCCCACTGCCTCCAGGACCCCCGGAAAAGCTGCATCTGATGGAGGGGACAGCCCAGCTGGGAGGGGACATTGGTGGGGCCAGGTCCTTGGGTGTGTTGCAGGAGGCGTGCCCCACTGCTGGCAGGCCACACCCAGGAAGGCACGCGGGGCAGTGTCACTGGGAGTACCTCACAGCGGCAATCCAAATCCAAGCCCAGAGAGGCCCTGGGGTGTGCGGGCTGTGTAGGGGGCCCGAGTGGGGGGGGGAACTGGGGGAGGAGCTCCTGTGTGTGGTTGTGCATTTTCTGAGATGTGTGCTGTCCCCACATGTGGGGATGCTAGTGGTTGTGTCCTGTGCACCCGGGAAGCCTCCTGCGAGGATCTGGGCACACACCTGAGGACAATGGCTAGATGTGGAGTCGGAGGATGACACCAATATTGAGAAGGGAGAAGTGAAAGTGAAAAGCCCTGGGGCTTCCTGGATGGGCTTCTGGGGCACCGCCCTAAGGCTCTTAGCCCTCGGCGTCTGAGGTGCTGGAGGGGAGCGCACGATCCTCTCGGCCCCTCCTTAACCCCTTCCTGCCTGAACTGGGACCTGCCCGGCGGCGCCCGCGCTGAGAGGGCAAAAGTGCGGAAGCAGAGGACTCTGTGGGGTGGGCAAAGCCCGGTCAAGGAAAAGGGCGCCGGGAACAGGTGAGAGGTCTCACCCAGGCCGGTCCGTCGTCGCGGGGTCGACCCCTTTCCACCCGCGGCCGATACTCACCCGCGCGACCGCAGAAGCCCCGACCCCGCTGCTCAATGCCCTGGCCCTCCCGGAGCCCTCGACTGGAGGGGCCCGAAGCGCCCAAAGCGCGAGGCCGCCCGCGCCTCCAGCCCGCCGCGGAATCGCTGCGTCCTCCGCCCACCCCCGCTGGCCTCTCGGAGGCAACCTCCGTCCCTCGGGGGCGCGCGCCGCCCTCTCGCGCTGCGCCCCGCCGCCCCAGCGCCCGGCAACCCGCCCGCGGGCTCGCCGCCGCCCGGGTCCCGGCCCGATCGCCCCGAAGGAGCGCGCCCGCCCGCCGGCCCGCGCCCCGCACACCCCCGCCCGCTCGCGCACTCCGCGCCGCCGCCCGCGGGAAGCCTTCCTCCCTCACCTGGCCGGCCGCGGCTCCCTTCCGCCTCGCTCCCCCTGCCGGCCGCGCCTCCATTACCGCGAGGGAGGAGGCCTGGCGGGGCGCCGGCGTGCGCGGGACCGGGAGGGCTGAACGGCCGGCGGCCGGGAGCCGCCCAGGGTCCACCTTCTCGGGGCGCGGTCTGCCCCTCTGCCTGGGGCGCAGAGAGAAGACCAGAGCGGCATTTTGCGGCCCGGTTGGCCGCGAAGTCAGGGTTACTGTGAGACCATTTTACAGGCCCCAAAACCGAGGCTGGGCGTTGACGGGCCTCCGTTAGGTGCAGGGTGGCTATCAGAAGTCCGGCTGAGGACGGGAGGCGGGAGGGGCGGGAGGAGGCTGAGCCCGAGGATGGCTGCAGACTTCGCTTCCCCCTGGGCCCTGCACGGGGCCCCACGTGGGCGCTCGGCTGCGCCCCAGCACTACCTCGAAAGGCTCAGTCACCCCCCGCATCTTTGCAGTTTTGCCTGAAGCAGACCCTGTGTCAGAGGTTTTCTCCCCAGCGTGCGGGAGGTGGCCCCTGGAGAGGGCTGCCGCCCGGCTCCGCCTCCGGAGAGTGCACGTGTCTCCTCCAGGGGAGCTATCACCACAGGCACCTCCACGCTCTTGCTCCTTCGGCAGGACCCCACTTCTCAGGCTCCGTCCATTCCTAAAGGCACACCTATAGCGCTGCCACGGCTGCTGCTAATTCCCTCCAAACTCTGTTCCCAGCCCTGGAAGGACCTGTGCACCCTTGTGCCTCTCTGGCCGGTTCAAAGCCCTCCAATCCTTGCACTTAGGTGCTCCCCAAGACTGGGGCCATGACACCCATATCCCCAGCGCGGGTCTCCCGCCATCTGGGGCAAATGCATAGGCGGATGGATCCATGCAGGTGCCCACAGGATATGCATGCGGGGTGCCCCTGGAGACCCCTTCCTCCCGGAACCAGAGTTTGGATCAGGGCAGAACCAGGTTGCGCCTCCCAGGGCACAGACAGAGAAGAGCCAGGCTTTACTTGACCCGATTAATTCGTTTCAGGATCGCTCAGCCTGGAACTGCCTCAAGTGTCTGCTTAGACTTGGCCTCAGCGGAGCCGTCTCAAGGGAAAGTCCTGCCCCAGGAGCACGCTACAGTCTGCCTTTCTGCCTGCACCCCACCACCAGCCTTGAGCCTTCGGAGGAGCCCAGTCTCCTCACGGCAGCAGCGGGGTTGAAAGGAAGGTGAGCTTTGCTGGAGCCCCTGGAGGCAGCCGCATTGGGTGTCTGTCTTCCCTTCCCAGCCCCCGACACCTCCGTGCTTCAGCCTGCGGCCACTGATGCCTCGCCAAGAACCTCGGCCCGGAGTCCGCCCCATTATTCCTCCATCCAGCAAAGGTGCTTGGCCTCAAGGCTGGCAATGTGGCTTTCAGGATGTCACTGGTGTGTCTAGGCAGGGACCCGAAGCTCTGCAGGCAGCCGGTTGGGGCTGCCATGCCCACATTGTCTGCACAGTGGTTAGACTGTAGCTTCCTTACCCTTGGTCTCCAGTCATCAGGCAGGGAGAACCCCCAGCTCCCTGCTGAGGAGAATCAGGCTCAGTCGTCCTTCCCCCTCTCCTCCCCCCGCACCCTCCCCCACTCTCCCAGGATGCCAGGCTGTGCCATCAGTGGGCACCCTAGATGGGGCACTGCTTGCCCAAGCACCGTCTGACCACACGCCTTGGGTTTACAAACTCTCCAGGTGCAGGGCTACCACTGGCCGGAGTGGGGGGCAGTCTTCAGGGGCTGTGGTGCGGCCAGGGATGGGGCCATGATGGGGTGATCTCTGGTGACACTGCCCTGCAAAGTTGGAGGAGGTGAATCCCTCTCTCCTGCTTGAAGCCTCAATGTATCCAGAAGAGCAGTGGCTCCATTGACCTCTAACTGCTCCCTGGCCCTTCCCTCCTCAGGCCCCTCCCTCTACGGAAGCAGAAACCCCTATGAGCCCACCTCTCACCTCCTTGGTGTTGGACTCTTACCTTAACCTCTGGTAGGCAGGGATGTGTGTCTGCCCAGCCCGGATGGTAGACAGAAGGCCTGCCTCCTGGCCCCAGGCCCACAGTGGGGTTCACACGAGGGGGACCGAGGGCTCTGAGGGGATGCCTGAGTGAGCCTGGCAGACAGAGTCCATGAAGTTCTTGGCAAAGGTCCAGGAGTTAGAAAAGCCTGGTGTTTACACTGGGTGGCCTGGAGACGGTGTGGGTGGGGATGGGTTGAAGCATGGCTAGGGAAGGGGCTCATCTTCTCAGTCCTCCTGTGACACCCCTAGAACTCTTTTTGGACCCCAGTGTCACCTGGTCCCAGAGCGGGGGCTTGCTGCCTCTCTGGAGTGCTGGTGCCTGGACCTTGGGGCCTAGTGACTGCAGGGTGAGCGAATAGGGAAACTGAGATCGGTGGGTGGGTACCAGAGGGGACGGCAGTAGCGGGGAGAGGAGAAGACAGGACGGAGAGGTGCATAGTCCTGTAACCCCTCAGTGCTGGGAAGGGTTGGGCCAGGGCCTGCGTAACCCCACTTAGCCGGGTCACAGCCTCCCCTCTGCCTCGGGCTTAGCTGCGTCCCTTCACTGGGCATGCTGTCTTCCAGGGGGAAAGGACAGGGAGCCTGGGAGAGGCATGGCCGGCCGGATGGGGATGTCAGCTAGGCCTGGGTGATAGCAGGCTCTGGGGCCTCCTGTAGTCTGGAAGTTCCCACAACTCTAGAACAAACAAACAAACAGACCAATGCAGAGCCAGGCCCTGGGCCCCTCTCCGATTTCTGGGCCTGTTGATTTAGCTGCCCACTTGGCGGGAGGACCCAGCCACATGGGGAGCCAGCTGTCCATCTGTCTGTCCATCTTTCGGTCATGCTAGCCTCCCCACCCCAGGTGCCCTCGGGCAAAGGTGGGGCTCAGAGCCCAGGGGACAGAGACCGCAGTGCACTACTAACCAGACCGGGGAGACCAGCACTCCCTGTGCCCCCAGCTTGCCCTCTCTGGCCAGGACAGGACTGACACTTTCAAGGGAAGGGGATAGGCCCCCAGAGCTCCTGGGGTGTCTTAGCCAACGGTGAGTGACCAGAACATAGAGAACTGCTCGGGCGGGGGGCCAGCACCCTCTTCTCAGGCTCTGTGAGGACATCCACACCCCCACACCCCCACACTCACGAGCACGATTGTACATGCACGTTATACACACGTGAGCGTGGACACACGTCCATGTGGACATGCTGGACACACACCTGTGAGCACAGGTGTGCACACATCGTATACACACATGTGAGCAGGGGCACAGCCATGCATGCACTTCATACACACAGACACCAATACGGGCTGGAGTGCCCACACCGGTAGGTGCAGGACACACGTAGGTGTGCATGTGTGTGGCCACCCGGTGAGTCTTCCATGTCATTTTACTAACTTGAGTGAAAGTCAGACTTCCTTGACCCCGGGTGAGGTCCCAGGGGAACTGCAGGGACCACATCACGAAGGAAGAAGAAAATGCAGTTTCTGGAAGGTGACAACACTGGGATGATGACCTGGCCACCGGAACAGGAAGACGCTCCCAACAGGGTCACTCAACACCCAGAAGGCTGGGTGGAATCACCTGGAAGGTCTGTCTCCATGCTCAGGCCCCAGGCCTGAACCACGCTTGGAGTCCAACATGAGCCCGGGGAGGCTCCAAAAAAGAAAGAAACCAGGGATGCGGCCAGAGACAATGAAGAATGGCCATGAAGCCAGCTAAGATCAGCACCTCTATTAACAGGTGCTAGTGAGGGCTGCTGCCTCGGAGTCTTCGGCTCTGTTGCATCTTCCCTTCAAACATACACAATAGTTGCATATATCTAACTTGGAATTTTTGTTAAATGTTTAAATTAGTAGCCAAATTCAAGCTGTCCACACAACCACTGTGACAGCAAAGCGTGACTCCGGGGAGAAGCTCTGTGCCACGATCTGGTCCAAGTGCAGTGGAGATTGGCTTCGCACCTGGGCCCCTCTCCAGGGCCCCTCTCCAGGGCCCATCTCCATCCACTCTGCTCCTTGGCTCAGTCGCCAGGGCAGCTGCGTTGTCCCCAGTGGCCCCGGGGCCTTTCTCAGGGGCTGTAAGCCTGGCAGCAAGAGCCTTTGCACCCACCGCCCTCATCAGGCCCTGGTGCTCTCTGCCCGCCGAACTGGCTGCAGGCGGGAGGCCCCAGGACTGTCCAGCCTGGGCGAGTGGCAAGCATGCTGCTGTCATACAGAGCTAGTGTGAGGGTGCAGGGGCCTGATGGGCAAGGCTCTAGAGTAGGGGCTCCTCTCACCAAGGAACAGCACCCAGCGGGGAGATCGGGGGAGGCAGCCGGACCGCCATGGTTTGCCACTCCCCAGCCCCTCTTCCAGCCCTGCCTGGTCTCCTGCCTTCCGGGACAAGGCTGTGCTCGCTGCGGGGAAACTGCTGGGGTAAAAACTAGAGATGACATCTTGGAGAATTGACTGCTTTAGGGAAGGACTCTCTGTCCTCTCGACCCTTCAGGGCAGGAGGGAGCCAAGGTGGGACCCCTGCTCAGCGGTGTTCTGGGTCTGGGACACAACCTTGGCCTCCCCAAGCTTCAGTGTTTCTGTCTGAGAAATGGGGAGAAGTCTCAAGGCCCATGTCAGCTCTTGAACATGGCTCTTCAACTGGTCCCCCACCGCAGCTCCCCTGGCCACCCCGAATCTCAGCTAGTCCCCGGCCTGGGGTGTGGCTCGGGAGTCAGTGGCCTAGTGGGGAGTGGTCCCGGCTGTTTCCCCAAGAAGTCCAGTTACAAACCCTCTGCCCAGCTTCTGCAAGTCTAGGCCCAGGGGCTTAGACTCAGCCTCAGTTTCCCTACGTTCACGAGCACGGCTCCGCCCCACCCCAGCCAGACAAATCCCTTCCCTCCTCCAAGACTCCGCTGAACCAGGTTGGAATTTCTCAAAAGCAAACAAACAGGCGAGCTCAGAGTTGTGGTTTTCAGAGCTCAGATTGCGCCCGTCTGTCTGAGCCAGCATCGAGCCCGGCCAGCCGCCCCGGCAGGCTGGACGGGCCCACAGCTGAGCTCCCCAAGTGGCCGGCTGTTAGACCAGAGTGGGGGTAGCGAAGCGCTGGGGTGCCCCACTTCCCTCCAGAGACCCCGCAAGCGTAGCAGGAGGCCACAGGCTGCGCCGAACAGAAGGGACACCTGGCCCGGTGGGCACACGGCTGGAGGTGAACAGGAATCTGCTTTGGGACAGTGGCTGGTGTCGGTGCCCCACTGAGGTCAGGCAGAGCTGTTGGAGCAGAGCTAGTGAGGACTGGGAGGGTCCGGGGCTCAGAGGATCCAGGCATGGGGCGGGGAGCTGACCCTAGGCATGGGGCGGGGGGCTGACCCTAGGCGGCTGGCAGAGGCGGGTGGCGATGTTGAGGGTCAGACGCAGGGCCATGGTGGCCCTGTGGGAACGCGGGGGTGGGGAGGCGGGCGGAGGGCGGGAAGGCACCTCAAGGGGCCGAAGGGGCTAGGAGGGAGGGCTGGGGTGAGGGGAGGAGCGGAGGGGGCTCTCGCCAGGTGGTCTTAATCTCCTCAGTGAAATAGGAGTCCTGGGGGCGGGCGGGGGAGGTGGGAGCATGAGACAGCTGCGGGGAGGGGACAGGCTGACAGCCCTGAGGCCCCTAGACTGGGAGCCCCGGCCTGCCAGGCGCACTCCCTGAGTCAGTCCTGGGATGGGTCCCTGGGCTTGGACCCGGTTCTTCTACCCGCCCCTGCCCCCTTGGCCTCTTCTGCCTCCATGGCCCACAGGGTCTGGCTTGGGTCTGAGTTGTGTGTGTAGAGGGTGGCCTGGCTTTCCTGCTGTCTAAACAGCCTTCGGGGACTGGGTGGGACAAGGCCTGCGTCACTCTGCCTCTACAGAAGCCCCCCCCCCCCCCCCCCCCCCCCCCCGGTCCACTACCTGGACCCTCAGTTTCCCCTGGCCAGCCCTCCACAGGGACCGGGACAGAAGGGAAGGACTGCGCAGGTCTTCTCTTTTCCTCCGCAAAGGGCCTGCCGCAGACAGGGAAACTGAGGCTGAGAGGAGGTGGGTGGAATTGGCCTCGGCCACCAGGCAGCGGGGACAGGAGGGCACGCGGGCAGCGTGGAGGCGCCGGCTGCCCTGCTCTGCTAAGTGGGTGCTTGGCACCAGCTGTGCTGGGAGGACAGACAGACAGATGCAAGCTCTCACTGATGCCCCAGGCCAGCCCAGCCCCTCCTTACAGGGTGTTTGCCAGCACCTCATGCACCCCGGCCGCCCCAGGCCGGGCGGGGGTGTGGGCGGCGCCAAGCTGTCTCAGGCCTCCCTGGGAATGGCTGGGCCCTGGGGCAGATGCAAGTGTCTGAGGGGCTCACCAGAGAAACGAGGTGGCCCTCCAGCAAGGACGATGTGAAGCGGCAGCACCTGGGGCTTCCCAGGCCTGGTGTCCCTTCCACAGCAGGCCCCTGTCTGAATTGCCTGGCTCCTGGCTCCTGTCTGGGTCCCTAGCCATGGGTCCCCTCCTTCTTGGTTCTGTGCCACAGTTCTGCCCCCAGTGACAATTAAACCCGTCTTAGGACTGTGCCCCTTTGCACCTGCTGGGCCCTGGCCTCTGGGGGGGAGGCAGGGGGAGGGGGGAGCCCTCACTCCAGGACCTTTGCCCATGGTGTCACTGTTCCCTTCCAGCCTGGGACCTGGGGAACCAAGAAAGGAGTCAGAAGACCAAGCTGGCCCACTTGTGGGCAGCAGTGAACAGCGAGGCTGGCCTGATCTGTCCTGTTGGGTGACCTCAAGTGTTGCCACGAGGGGCTGGCGCATGAATGGGGCTGAGCTGGCCCTGGGGAGCTGAGCCAGGGCTGAGACCTGGGGAGTCAGCCTGCACTGGTGGGACTGGTCCCTGAGCTTCCTCTCCCCAGGGCCCGTCAACCCTACACCCAGAGCGTTCCCTCACAGGGCCTCAGGTGTCGCTGTTCCTCCAAGCATCTCCCATCAGTCTCTGACAAGAGGACCGTTTGTCACTTTATTTTTTTATTTTTATTTTTTTAAAGATTTTATTTATTTGACAGAAACACAGCCAGAGAGGGAACACAAGCAGGGGGAGTGAGAGAGGGAGAAGCAGGCTTCCTGCAGAGCAGGGAGCCCGATGTGGGACTCGATCCCGGATCTCCGGGATCATGCCCTGAGCCGAAGGCAGTTGCTTAACCAACTGAGCCACCCAGGCGTCCCCGTTTGTCACTTTAGAGGAACTTTTTGCAGATTCTTTCCTAACATCTGCTAAGCGCAGTCATAGGCTTATTTCAGGGGAGAGGACCTTTCAGTCTGGGAAGATGGAAGCGGTGATACTCTCTAGGTGGCTGCAGCGCTGTCCTTGGGCAAAGGAAGCAGCCCAGCTCTCAGGGGAGAAAGTTCTGGAAGGAAGTTTGTTCCCAGATGAAGAGCGGTGACATCATGCAGCGTGTCCGGGAGGCAAGCAAAGGAGGTGGCCACTGAGAGGGGAGGAAGACAGTTGGGGTAGCACAGGTCACAGGGGGACAGGGGACACGAAGCCACTGGACAAATTTGAAGGACATTTTCCTGACTCCAGCTTGGGGCTTCTGGCCTTGCTTCCTGGGACACTCAGTGTGAACCTGTTCTCTGCACGTCATCCGCCCTGGGAGCAAGGGCTGACGCCCTGCGGCCTAGATGCTGAGGACTTTGGAGCTCACTTTCCTTGTCCACAGGCCCAGTGGGAGCCTGGGACCCTCTTTCCTAGCCCAGAACTGAGGCAGGGACAACTAACCATGTTATGCATCAGGGGCTAAGGGGAGAGGTCTGAGGCCCAAAGACACGTCCCAGGTCTGCCCATGGGAGCCTCAGGGGCTATTGTTGTGAGAAGCTATCATCGAATGGTGGGTGCCTAGCATTGCATTGGCAAATTATACCTGTTATGTGCATACTTCACAGGGTAACAGTGGTCATGGTGTAGGTGTTGAGGACGCTGCTCTAGTGTCTGGACACTGCCCTCTTGGTCTAACATGTCACCTCCTCCATTCTACCTGTGCCGTCTTTCTTAATGTAACCCTAAGTGTCCCTGATTCTGATCTCGAGGCTGGATGTGTCCAAAGAGGTGCCCAGGCCCTCCCTGACCTCCTGGCTGCACCCCCACCGCACCCCACCAGTTGGTCTATGGCCTGGACCTAGTCCCAGAGCAGTGCATCACAGCCATACCATAGCCAGAATCAAGCATCTTGGATTTCTGACCAAGGGACCCCCCACCTGGTGGCAGTTGACACCTGAGCCCACCCCACCCAGTTGCAAGGGGCAGGGGTGAGTGACCTGGCTGGAGACAGCTGCTGTGGGAACAGTCAGAAAAATCCCAATGTCACTCGTCCTGGTTCTAGAAGGGAGACTGAGGCATGGAGCAAAGCAAGGCCTCTGGCATCTGTGAGGGGTCCTAACACAACCCATCGCGGCCCTGCCCTTGGTGCCCTGGACACCTCCGCTGTCCCCCCGCCCGCCCAGGCAGAAAATGACCATTTCCTCTGGCCTCGGCCCCAGGGAGCGACACGGAGCTGGCAAAACAAACAGGCCGTTCCTCCTGGGGCCGCCGGCTGGTGATGGATGGCCAGAGGGGCTGGCCTCGCTGATGGACGACCGCCCATCATGTGTGGGCCAGAGGCGGGGGCCCGGTGAAGCCTCGGCCACAGGCACAGCCACACGCTCGTGAGCCGTGGTGCTGGCCTCACTCTACCTTGAGACATTCCCTGGACCAGAGACCCAGGTGGACTGAGACCCAGGCATTCCATGTCCCCTAGCCTCAGTCTCCCCAGCGGTGTGTGTGTGGGGGGGTTATAGTCTAGGTCCCCATCATGCGTAGGGTTTGAGCCAATGTACCTAAGGGTGAGGTCCTCTATAGGCCTCCCGAACCTCCCACCTGTCTTACGAAGTCCTAGCACCCCTTCCTCGGCCTGTCCTCTAGACCCGGGCAGGCTGGGAAACTCTGAAGCCTTTGTCAGCATTTCTGTGTATATGTTTGGGCTCACGGGGCCCCCACAGCCTGGGCC
Source organism: Spilogale gracilis (assembly GCA_004023965.1). Lineage (NCBI taxonomy): Eukaryota > Metazoa > Chordata > Mammalia > Carnivora > Mephitidae > Spilogale > Spilogale gracilis. The sequence goes on from PITA01003389.1 coordinate 93,984, forward strand.
ACCCCCCTGCCCAGCAGAGCCTACCTAAGCAGGCCATGCAGGGCGTGGTGCACTGTTGAGCCTGGGTCCCTGAGCTCAGAGCAGGGGCGGGCAGGTGCACTGGGCGTTTTTAAGGTGTGAATGAAGGCTGGGCAGTGGGACTCCAGGTCTCGGGACTCTGACAGGGCCCGGATTCGCTGCACTGACCCAGAGGGCCCCAGGGTCCCCACCCCAGTTGTCCCCACTCCAGCCTTCATTGGCAGCCCTTCTATCTGTTCACCTTGGGTAGATGGGGGAACCGAGGCTCAGGAGAATCCTGGTTGGAGGGAACATAGGCCTGGCTGAGGTGGGCCCCACTGGGCATTCCCAAGTCCTGCTGCACCCAGCTGATGGCAGCTCCCACCAGGCCGGGCCGGACGTGCTGATGCTGCTGACGGCCCCACAGAGGCCACGGCAGACAAGCCTAGACCACTGGCAGGCTCCGAGAACTTCCGGCCCTGACCATCGGCCACCTGTGGGGCCTGGGGAATACCCAGCTACCCAGCCTGAGGCCGGCAGCAGCACGGGCCACCCAGCTGGTGACCGGCTGGAGAGGAAGGGGCAGCTGTGGCCAGGCCTCTGACCCCCCCGCCCCAGCTGCCCAGCCCCACCGGGAGCACGTCTGGCCAAGAGGAAGCTTTGGAGACCCCCACTTCCTGAACCTCAGAGCAGGCTGGGCCGGGGCCGCCCACTTCCCTCCAGAGCCCCCAGCCCTGCCCTCGGCAACTCCAACCCCATCCTGCAGCTCCACGACCCCCATCTGTGTGTTTTCCGGGGCGGAGGGCAGGGGGGGTGGCCAGGCAACTGGCCCTGATCTTGGGTCAGCAGGGGCAGGAAGCCCCATTGAACGGGGTGGGTGTGAAGGCCTGGTGGTCAAGGGGCCTGGGCAGAGGGGAGGGCCAAGGAGGTACCTCGCCTGGAGATGAGGCTGTCCAGAGGGCAGGGTGATTATCTCTGCCAAAGAGCCCTCTGGATGCAGGCTAGCCCGCTGGTTCAACCCTGTGGGTGTCAGACAACCGCCGTGGCCAGGGGGATGCCCTGATTCAGCCATCAGCTTCTAGAGCTGGGCTGGGGACGGCAGAGGTCATGGTCCCCCGTTGAAATGATCTGTGGGAGCAGCAGGTGATGCCAGAGTGTTGGAAGGAAGGCCTACAGGCAGCGATCTGGAGTCTCAGGGGGAGGCCCTCAGGCCCTCCGCTCTGGGGGGTTTGGATTGTGCCTGTGGGACTGGGCCAGGCAGAGACATCTTGGCCCCTCCATGCTGCTGGGGGCCGGAAGTCTGGGTCTGGCCTGGGCTGGCAGAATCGGGGGCAGGACCAAGGCCCAGGCAGGGCAGGAAGTGGCCCTGGACTCCAGCAGGGATGGGGTGGCCTCTGAGAGGCCATTTCCTCCCTGGGAACATCCTGCCCAGGCAACAGCAGGGAAGAGGGCTCCAGTCCGGGAGGGCAGGAAGGGCCTGGGGCTCAGTGTCCCCTCAGGCAGGGCCCTGGGAGTTCCCAGGAGGGAGTGACCTCATGGATGTCTGAGCCCTGGGAGCTAGAAGGGCAGTCGTACCTGCCCCCACCCGTGACTTGGAGCTCCTGGGTTCCCACTTCGGGTGAGTTCCTAGAGTTTCCAGCGGCCAGCCTCATTCTGCTGCGGCCAGGTGCTCAGAACCCTGCCCAACTCAGTTTCCCGTATGAACCATGGCTGGAGCCCGTGCCTCCCAGCCTGCATGCAGCTATGAACAGAGGGCCAGGGGCCGAGGGAAAGGCCCCACAGACAGCAACCTGTGCCTCAGAGCTCAACCCAAGCCATCGGGCTGGGCCTGGGCAGACGGCCCAGGCCCAGCTGCCCCTGCTTCAGGCCCGGGGAGGGGGTCAGCAGCCTAGCAGCACCCCCCCCCCCAATCCATGTCCTAAATATAACCAAAGCAGGCGCCTGGCCGGGAATAGAGACCTCTGTCAGCCCCCACCAGGTGCCAGCCGGAGGAAGCTCAGCGTGATTGGCAGGGGCGCTGGCCGGGCAGGCAGCCAGATGTGGGTCATGTGAATGTCCGGTGGCAAGGGTGGGGCGGCATGTCCTCACAGGACAGCTGGGTGCCTGCCCTGTCCAGGGTAACCCTGATGCGGCCCCTCGCCCGCACCCCACTTCTGAGGCTACTGTCCCAGAGAGGACAGGGCCGCCGAGCGCCACTCTGACCCCCACAGCCTGAGCCCCCGACCTGCAGCCCCACACAGTGACCCATCATCCATCTGGCCATGTGGGGTCACTTAGCAGATGCTCAGATTGCTGTCCGGCACTGCCAACATCCCTCCGTCCCTCACCCCTGCAGGGTTCTGTCCCCTCCATGCTTAGGCCTCTTCCTGCCCTGTAGGCTCATTGTTGCACTACCCCCAGACCTCTGCTCTGGGCTGTTCTGAGCTGACCACCAGCCTGGCTGATGGAGACGGGCTCCAGGTCCTCCAGAGTCCCTCCCCGCCCCTCCCACCGGACCTCACCTCCTGTCCCGCAGCAAGCGGCTCCCGCCTGACCTGACGGCCTGACGGGTGAGGCCCCCTTGAGCCCCACATCACTTGACTGGAGGAAGGCAGGTGGGGCCGAGCTGCCGTCCCAGCTCCCTTAGGCAGCATCCCAGGCTGGGGGCCAGGTCCTATCCTCCGGCCTGTCTCCGGAGCCCAGTGCTGCATCCCCCTCTGCTGGGCAAGTCCTGGATGCCCTTGGTCATGGCTCCCACCAGCCAGCTAGCTCTGCTGTTCACTGAAAGCCTTCTCCTCCACTCCTTCCTTTAGAGGGGATACTGTCCAGCTGAGAGTCTGTAAATATACTGACGAATGCCAAACAACCCAGGAGACGAGTCCTTGCTAGTTTCCAGCCGCCGTCACCCGTTACTTGACTACAAACCAAGTTTCTCCCCTGCTTGACTAAAGCCACGGGCAAGAGAAGTGGGGCAGGAGTGGCCGGTGCTGCGGTGGGGAGGCCTGTGTGAGGTGCCAGAGGGGTCCGGCGTTCTGGCCTGACCGTCACAAGTGACACAGAAGGGCAGGGCTGGCCAAGACACCAGCTGCCCCTGGACCCCACTGGGGTGTTTGTTGATTGAATAAACGAGTATTTGTGCAGCATCTACAATGTGCCCAGCACTACGCTGACCACATGGTACGCTGCCATCCCGAAGGTCAGGATTCTGGAACCTGGGGCTCTAGGAGGGAGTCTTGGGTCCAGAGACTCTTGTCTGAAAGGGACCTGGGAAAACCGGCCCTACCCTTCATCCTGTGCTTCCCCTCTAAAGCCCCCTGGCTGAGGTCTTCCTGCCCTCCTCACGTGCCCTAGTGGTGAGAAGCTCACCCCTCACAAGCAGCCCGGCTGCAGCCAGGACAGTGAGCTAGCTTTGCTGTTCTTGCTTTGCAGATCACACGCTTGGCCAGCACGGAGGCCGGCCCAAATGGGAGGAGTTGGGCGGGGCGGCGGGAGGGGGCCCGGCTGGGGGGGCTGGGTGCCTGCTGGGGAGTGTGGACGGCAGTCTGCACCCCCTGTCCCACCACCTGACTCTCAGGCCCCCAGAAAGGCAGGCCCCAGTCCGTGGCCCTGCCGTGTGGCTGCAGAGTTGGGTTTGTTTGTTCTTCATCTCGTTTTTCTGGTTCGGAGCCTGGAAGCTCCAGCAGGACTGGGGGCCTGGGAATGGGCGGGGTGGGGAGCAGGGGGAGCCACAGGGGGCCCTGGAAGAGAGGTGTGGCCGAGGGAAGGGATCAGGCCTAAGTGCAAGGCCATCCTGGACCCGCCTTGCTGTCACCTTCCTGTTCTTACCGGCCCTCACGTGTGGACAGGTAGGGGAGACCCACCCTGAGACGTGGGGGTCGCCCTCCTTCCAGGAGGAGGTCTGTCCTGAACCCACCTGCCTTCAGCCTCTGGCCTGGCTGCAAGCTGGGGAGGGGCCCACGGTGCAGCCCCAATGAGGTTTTTGTGGTCAGAGGGTCGGGGGGGGGGAGAAGGTTCCCAGTGACCACCTAGCTTTGGTTCTCGGTCCCCTCAGTCTTCCTTGGAGAGGCCTGAGTAATGCACTCTGTTTGTGGGGACAGTGGGGACAGGGGGCATCAATGGCTCGTGCCCCGGAGTGTGGAACTCCTGGGGGAGACACACCCATGACATCCACTTGTGTCCCGTTTAAATCCAGGCTCCTCTGCGAGGGGGGCCCTAGGCCTCTCTGTACATCTAGGGGGTACTGCTGGGGGTCTTCCTCCTTCCTGCCGACCCCCCATGCCCCATGAGGGGGGCCTCTAACTCCTTCCTCTAACCCCAGCTGCCGCAGAGGCCTGGGATACTCCCTCCTCTTCCCAATTCAATTCTTCCCATATCAACGTGGGGAAAGCAAGGCCCAAGGAATGGAAGGAAGGGCTGAGATGCAACAGTGTTGAGTGGTGTGACCAGAACTCTAATGGGGATGATGGTGGCAGTGGTGGTCGGGCGCCGGCCGGGACCACCAGAGTCAGTGGCTTCTGGGCATCCTGGCTTCCTGGAAGGGGCTGCTGTGCGAGCTTCAGGCCCTGGCGGGCATAGCTCCTCTGTCCCCAAGCCTGGCAGGACCATCAGTGGTCACGAGCCTGCCCGCAGACAGCAGGGACCTGGAGACAGCAGCTGACCAGGCAAGGGAACTATGGAGAGCATCCATGCCCCACTGTGGGCACCACTCTCAGACACTTCCAGCAGCTGCTCCTCCTCTGGGCAGCCCACCCTGATCTCCCTCTCAGCATTCGGTGAGGATACCCAGGGTTCGTCACCCACTAGACACTCAACCATCTCCATTTCAGAATTGGGGAAACTGAGGCATGGTGACCTAGTGTGTCAGTCCTCAGAGCACAAATCCAGGCCTAGAAATGAGGGTGGCCTGTCCAGTGATGTGAGGGGGCAGGGACAAGACTGGGATGGACAAAGAGGGGGACTGGTGGGCTCCCAGTGGGGCATGAGGCACAGATTTTCTACCAGGAGGGGGAATTAACAGCTGAAGATGGGGCTGGGAGTGTGTGTGCCATTCGGGACTCATGGTTCAAACCCCTGTGGGTTTTGAGGGTGCATAGGAGTTCAACAGGGCAGGAGGGCAAGTGAGAAGCAGAGCCTGAGGAGGACCAGGGCCCTGTGGGGAACTGGGACTCGGGGTGAGCAAGCAGCCCCCAGGCTCCCGAGACAGGGCCCGGGGATTTACTCAGGTCTGTCTTGTATACCCAGCTGTCCAGAACATTGTCTCTCCTACGGGCAGAGATGAAAGGGCTTCAGGGGCTGGGACAGACTTGGGGGAAGGACTCTGCATAGCAGGGCTGGCTGGAGGCTTTCCCTTTGACCCTGGACGGGCCACCCCCTCTCTGGGACTCAGTTTTCCCATCTGTAAAATGTTGACTATGCCCCCTGGGGAGGCTCATGGCTCTGATGGGCTTGCCGGCTCACAGAGGAGGGTGCGGCCACATCAGGGACTCAGCCATCGGCTGTGAAGGCTGGGGGCCCAGCGATGGCCTACCCTGGAAGAATCATCAGAACAACTGTCCCTTGCTCCCCCACATTCCCAGCCAGGCCTGGGCTGGCCCCGCCCCCAAACATTTCTTAGAGATTAGGCCCTAATCCTTGTCAGCCCCAGGGGGACCCCAGCCACCATTTGCTGTCACTCACCCACCCAGCCCCTCTACCCATTGCGCTCCAGCCTTCAAGGCCCTGGGAAGCTTCCAGAAGGAAGATGGCTCCACTGAGTCCCCAGGTGGGGCACAGAGCCTGGCCTTCCTCGCCCTGGCCAGCTCTACGCAGCCTGAGGCACGCTTCTGGCCCCTCTGTTGTTCAGGGAGGAAGGAGTCCCTTCTGATGTCGAGATAAAGAAACTCTCCTGTGTTTTTTTTTTTTTTTAAAGATTTTATTTATTTATTTGACACAGAGAGAGATCACAAGTAGGCAGAGAGGCAGGCAGAGAGAGAGGAGGAAGCAGGCTCCCTGCTTTAAGCAGGTTCCGAGGCACAAATCCCCGCTCTCGGTCCTGCCAGCCCATCCCAGCTTTCCTGCTCCGTGTTCTGGGAAGCTTCAGACTTCCAGCAGCCCTGAGCTCCGGTAGCTCTGCCCCTCAGTGGAGGCAGCGCATCAGCTCCCCTGCCTGCCTGCGGGCGGTGGGGAAGGGCAGTTTGCTAGCATTCCCAGGGCTCTTGGATCAGGGGAAGCCGGCCCTAGAGGAGTTCAGGGCTTCTGATGAGCCTCACATAGTGCTGGAGACCCAAGAGAGAGGGGCCGGCAGAGTGGGGAGCTGATACCAGGCCCCCCCACCCTTGGCATGAAGTCGTCCCTGGCTTTGACCCCTCATGGGCATTCCCACCTCATCACCGTGGCCCCTCTACCCCATCACCAGCAACTCTGGTCCAGGGAGGGGCGGGTAGTTTCATGGGTAAGGGTGGGGGGGCTGGCCCTGCCCCCACAAGGTCTGGGCGGGCGCCTTGACACAGCTCAGGCTCCAGAAACATTTGCTTTAAGTCTTAAAATATCAGGTTCCTGCATCACAGGACTTCCCTGGGGGCCACCAGGCAGGCGGGAGGGATTTCAGGAGTAAGAAGATTCCCCTGTTGGCCCCACCCTCTGCCCGCCCCCGGGCCTCAGCTGAAGCCAGCTTTAGTGGCTGGTGATTGCCAGCAGGGCCCCTCCCCTCCTGCTCTGGGGGAACCCTCATTTGGCCACATTGAGCCCCCAACCTCCACAGAGCCCTGGGGTGGGGTGGAGGGGCAGGACCCAGCAGCCTGTCTCCTCCTAGAGCTCAAACTTGCTCCAATGCGCCCAAGGATCCTTTCAGCCAAGGATAGTTCAGATGGGGAAACTGAGGCCCAGGGGAAGCAAGGCTTCCTTAAAGCCACAGACGAGCCTCTCGCTCCTGGCGGTAGAGCTGTATAACCCACCCTAGCGTCCAGCCTTGAGACAGATGCAGCGTCACTAGGGAGAAGTCTTTTTTTTTCTTTAAGTAAGGGGCTCAAATTCACAAACCTCTGATTAAGAGTTTCATGTTCTACTGGCCCCCCAGGGGAAGTATTGAAAAGGTGATGACACCACTCGGGTCCTGGGTCCAGCATTCAAGGTGACTTCCTAGGGCCAGAAGCAGACCCTTTGCGTGGGGTCCTGAAGGGTGAATAGGAGTTTTATGATGGTCCTGGCAGCCCCCCCTGCCCCGACTTGCAGTCTAGCTTTAGCAGAAGGACCAGCCTAGGGAGTACAGGCTGATGCCAGACCCATGCCGTCCACAGAAGAGCCTGGAACCCAGGCCCCAGCACTTGGTCAGGCCTGCTGCCACGAGAGGCTGAGACGGGGGCCTGGGCGAGCCTGGTACCCAGAGGCTTTGGGACCCATTGATTGAGGGGACAAAAGAGCCCTCTGGACAGCCAGTTCTGCCACTCGGCGTGATGGTGAGGCCCTCCCACCTCTGCTACCCCCAGGACCACTGCCCAAAGGAAGGCACAGCCCCCATAGCCCACCCACCCCCTCCCAGGCAGACCACCGGCCTCGGCCCGGGGGACCAGCCGAGTGCAGAGCGGGAATTGGAGCCAGGCAACAACAGCTGGCCCCACTCGAGCATCCCCAAGGGGCCATGTTCCCAGGCCCCCATCCCAGCCTGTTCCCAGGCTGCACCCCGCCCCCCAAAACACATTGCTAGGGACGTGGTTGGTCCAGGCTGGGAAGGGACCACCGGCTGGGAAATCCCCTCCTCCCTGGCTACCGGGATGCAGGACCTCACCAGCAGGCTGTGGGGAGCCCCAACATGGCTCCCACCCCACGGGACCCCTGCCTCATTGCACTGCTTGTGCTCAGGCGCTCAGTTTCCCTGCAGGAATACACACACTTCAATGACTGGAAGACTCCGGGGGAGCCTCGCCAGCCCCAGGGGACCATGGGGGGCAGGCAGCAAGGCCCCCCACCCCCATCAGCTTTCAAAGCAGACGCACAGATCTGTGTAGGTCCCGAAAGACACCGTTTTGGTGGCTGTTATCCTTTTTGATAGCACAAGTTGGATGAGCGTCTACTTGCTTTCCTGGGAGTTCCAGGGGTTCTTGGAGAGCTCTGGCAGGTGCCCACAGACCTTGTGTTCCTGTCCTCACCTTCCCCCCGACCCCATCCCATGCACACCCATGCACACCTGAGGCACTGAATGCCCGTGGACCAGAGATGTCGTTCAGAGGGTTCCAGACCCAGCCACACAGCAGGTGTTCCCCTCTCAGAAGGGTCACTGCGGTGCTGCTGCTCGGCTACTGATGACTGTTTGACCACCCGGACGCCCTATCTGTTCTTGGGGCCTCCCACACCTTGGCTGGGGCAAGTCTTCCATTTTGCATGTGGGGGAAACTGAGGCCCAAAATGGCTGTGAGGCTGAGCCCATGCAGGTTGAGGTGTCCTAAAGATTGTCAACCATGGCTGCCAAGTGACACAGGGAGGTGTGGGGGGGATTGGAAGCAGAGTCTTGGGGGTGGGGTCGGGGGTGGGGCAGACCAGGGGCAGAGCCCCAATGTCCATATTGTCCTGCCTCATGGCTGGGGCCAGAGCAGCTCCCCCACAACCCTAAGGAACCGGTGTTACAGCCCAGAGGATTGGTAGGTCGTTGGCACCCCCGAAACCCAAGCTGGCTGCTTGCTCTGGGAACGGGCGTGTGACCCCTCTGCGGCTCCCGGGATCCCGGAGAAAATCCTCGAGGCCGAGTTAATACCAAGACCAATTTTTATTTCAACAAAGTTAATTCTCAACAATGTGACACTGAGGGAGAGGGATTTTCCTGCCGCAGGGGAAGGGGAGCTGGGGTCCCCACACGGCACTGCCCCTCCCCCCCCCAGCTGTCCCCACCGCTCTGCCCTGAGGATGAAGTTCTGGGACAGAGCAGTTCAGGCTGGCTCTTTTCAGGGGGATCCTGTCACCTCCACCTCCTCTTCCTGGGGCCTGCAAGCTCTCTGGGCCTGGATCGCCCTCCCCCGTCTCTCTCTGCCCTCCCAGGCCCTTGAGGTGAGTGAGGGGACTTCCAAGCTCCCTACCTCCCTTACCTCCTCGAGGAGGGTGAGGTCTGTCTGTGACCTCAGCAGACAGGGCTCACAGGGCTCGGGAAGGTTCACTGAGCGACGCCTGAGCTTGTGTCCCTTGGGTCACGCAAACTTTGTGGACCCCCGACCGCACCCCATCGAACCGGGCACACGTTCTCCAGCTTCCAAGGGTGCAGCTGGCGTAGACCCAGACCTGGCCTGGGGTGCCCTCTGGGAGGGCCGGAGGGGAGAAGCAGGGGCTCTGGCGGCAGAGGGTTTCCGCCGTCCAGCCCCTCTGCCCACCCCCGGGAGCCCAGAGGCGGAGAAGGTGGGAGGGGCTGGGACCCAGGGCACTGGGACTCGACCCCACTGCCCCCAGCCAAGCCTGAGGCTGGACCCGGAAGCTGCTCTCTGACTAGATAATGGATGGTCTGGGGGCTGCAGCGGCTACGGGAAGGCTGGGAGCCCTGTCAGAAATTGCTCCTGACGATGACCACGTGCGCTGCCCGAAGGGACCGGCTCAGCCAGGCCCCACCCCGCTGCCCTGCCCTCCCTCTGCGGCGGCCACTCCATCACTCTCAGCCCAGCTCCCGCAGCCTTCCAGGCGAGGCGGCCACTACCCCTGCTTTGGAGGGGAAGCAGGCCAGCTTGGGCCACGACCTCTCCACAGACCACAGCCAGCAGGAGTGCTTGAAGGCTCCAGGCTCTGTGGGGAGCCTCAAGTGGGCACAGCCACGAGAGCCCGTGATGGTGGGGAGACACTCACTGGGGGGCAGAGGGACCCGTGAGTGCCAAGGTTAGACGTACGTCGGGGCAGCCCTGGGCTGTCCACACGAGCCCCCTGGCTTTACTCTGAGGCTACTGCCCGAGGGCAGGACTCAGGGCCCAAGGGCACCTTACGACAGGCCAAAGTCAAACCAGATGGGCTAGGGGCCCCGTGGGGCAGGCGGGCCATTCGTCACCGTTATCTGCTCCGCGGCCGAAATCACAAACACATTTTTAAGTGAAGGACTTAGCTGCCACCGGCCTGCGGGCCCTGATGCCGCCCAGCTGTGGCCGCACTGGGTCGGGGCTGGGGAGGGGGAGAGGGGGTGTGGGGGGCCAGCGAGTGGCCAGCCTGAGGGAGGAGGGCCTGTAGCCCCCAACGTGCCCCCCAGGGCTGCACGGGCGGCCGAATTAGTGCCAAGCCCCCCTGGTCCAACATCTGCTTGGATTGGGGAGACGGGCCCGAAGAGCCCCTTCATCGCCGCTCTGGGCACTCCTGCCTCCTGCCCGCCTCCCACAGCCTTGGCATCATGGATTCGCCTTCTGACTCACACACTGAGCCAGGCTGAGCACTAGGGCCGCTTGTGAGGGCAGAGGGGCTCCAGGTCAGGGCCGTGCCTCGTGCTTGGGCCTGGAGGCACAGTGACGGTCCCATGGAAGAGGCTGGGTCCAAGACCCAGAGAGACCAAGACAGGAGCAGAGGCAAGAGCTAGAGAAATGGGAGAGTGAGCCTGGCGGCTGGCTCCGCAAAGCCAGCGAGACTGGGCCAGTGGCGCCCGGTCCCGCTTGTGGCGCGGCAGGCACATCCCCTAGGGTGTGCAGGTGAGGGTGGGGCTGGGCTCCTTCTGGCGGTCACTCTGGGAGCTGAATGCAGGTCCTGCCCAGCACCCTGGACCCCCGGGCAGGCCCATGGGGGTGGGGGGGGGCGCCGGGAGAAATGGCCTGTGACGGGGGTGGGCGTCCCCGGCGGGAAAGCAAACAGTGTCAGCGGCTAATGAGCGGGAACCGGGCCTGGGGCCGAGGGCCCAGGGAGGGGCATGGCCATCGCTCATCCTGACAGGCGGGCAGCAAAGGGGGGGCTGGGGACTAGAAGTGGGGGGGAGCATGAGAGCCGACAGAGGGTACCCTGGAGACCCGACCCCACACACAGACAGACAGATGGACAGAGAGGAGGCGGCCGGGCCTCTCACCCCTGGCTGTCTCCCATCCCTAGCTATGGCCCCGCTGGCCCTTCACTTGCTCCCTCATCTCCCCTGTCTGCCCCAGCTTGCCGTCCCCTCCCCCACACATAGTCTAGGGGACACAGGAAACCACCCCAGGAAGGGGTAATGAAGCTGGGACTCCCACATTGCACACTGGGGATTAAGACCTGGAGTCTGGAGGCTACTCCTCCCTGGGCCTCGATTTCCCAATCTTTACAAAGCTGATGAGGGAAGGCCTGCTTTGAGAGGCCCTCCCTGCCCTGACTTTCCATGGTCACTGCTCTTCCCTCCCTATGTGCAGCCCCAGCTGTCCTCAAACTCCCTTTCACACAGTCCTCCCCCAAACCTCGATGCCTCCAACAGGCCCCAGGCAGTGGGTGGGCTCACTCCACTCCCAAGGGGAGCAGCCCGGCCCCTCCAGTCCAGCATGGTAAAGCTGCTGTCCCATTTCACAGGTGGGAAAACTGAGGTGCAGAGTGGGCAGGCAGAGAGCCGGGTCGGACATCAGGCCCAGCGCTTGGCGCCCCTGCATCTGGCAGGTTAGAAACACCCAGGCCGAACTGACCCAACCTCTTAGCCTTTCGTCTGCCTTGAGCACCCTAAAATTGCAGGGTCTCTGAGCAGGCAAGACCTCGATAATGTTCCTGAGTTCCTCCTGGCCCAGCCCCGGTCCTAGTGGCCCCATGACAGCTTGGTTGGCCCAGTGGCCTGTAGGTACTTGCCTACGGGGGTGTCCAGGCCCCTGTCCTGCCTCAGCTGGGAGGGAGGGGCAGCCATAAATTCACACCGCCAGCCGCCCGAGGGATAAATGTGTCATCGACTGCACGATTTACGAGCACACCCCTGGCCTGCAAGGCAGAGAAAACAAGCCTCTGTGTACACATGGTGCGGCGGGCAGGGACGGGTGGCTGCCCGGGGGGCATGCGGGGGCATGGCCGGCCGGCAGGACACGCGCGTGCAAGAGGTGTGGGGCACAGGCGTGGGGCTGTGGGGACACAGAAATGTGGACAGGTATGGGGGGGCGTGGACGCACTCGTACAGGTGTGTGCAGGGTCCCTCCCATCCACACATGGCCGTGGTGGAGGGGCCACCGCATGATGGTGCAAAGGCAGAGTGGGAGCCCACGGGCTCAAGGTGGACACAAAGCAGGCACGTCGGGAGACCAGGATGCACGGGGACCAGGGCTGGACGATGATGCCTCAGTCCTGTTTCGGTCCCACCTACTTTGAGGGCTTATTGTCTCAGCGGCCCAGGGGCACCAGGCAGCCCCAGCCCCAAGGGGCCAGCTCCTGAGCATACCCCAGGCAGCAGCACTGAAGACTGAGGCCATAACTCAGTCTCGCCTCTTCACAGTCCCACTGCCTGGGCTGCTGACCGCATGCCTTTGACCCACTTTGTCCACAGGGACCCTGTGGGGCAGTTCCAGGCTCTGACTGAAGTCCCCTGCTGGCTGGGGCCAATCCCAGTGCAGGTCCCCAGGGGACTGAAAGTGTGGGGGTGGGAGGCAGGGACTATGGGGTATAGTCTGGGAAGCTTCAGGGACACTTGGAGGATTCTGGGAAGACCCCCTGGGCCCGTGAAAGCATCACTGAGGTCTGGCAAGGATTGGGAGCTTTGTGAAATTGAGGCTGTGGGCAGCCTTAGCTGACAACATCCTTCCATGGGTGATGTGGGGACACACTCTAGCCACTCATCCCGCTTGGCTTGCCACGAGAGAGTCAGTAATGTGGCCCCCCCGGAGGACTCCTGGGACCGTGGATCCCCGGTGCAGGGAGAAGGGGCTGACTGCTGTCCTAGAAACCACGGTCACAGAATCACGGTACCCCAAATGAAGAGAGACAGCATCACTGACCTCCACACTGGGGATCCCCAGAGGCAGCGCAGGCACCTGGAGAACTGATCAGGGACCTCTAAGACCAGAGACCCACCAAACAGGGACCTCAGACCAGGGATCCCAGAACAGAGACCCCCGTACCGCGGACACCTACACCAGAAATTCCCACAGCCGGGATCTGCAGAGAAGCCTATAGAGCAGGGGCTCCAGATAAAGGATCTGCAGCACAGAGACCCATAAAATAGGGACCCTCCCCCAGAGCAAGGGGTACACAAGTGAATTATTTTGTGTCAGGAGAGACCCAGGGCTCCCACAAACAAGTCTGTCCCCACTTTTCCCATAAAGAAAACCGATGGTCTCCCCCACTCCCCCTTTTCATGAATGTCTCGGGATGGTGGTCACGTCCTTGGGCTCTGGCTAGGCTCTGGGTCTGTGTCGCTGGTGCTGTCCCGGTGCGGTCCCCCAGGCTGCACTCCTGCAGGAGATGAGGCGACCTGCACACGGTGAGCACCTTCAGTGGGCACACGGGGGTACGGGCGGACGTGTTTGGACAGGCGGCTGTCAGGGGCGCCTACCCCTCCCCAGCCCTGCCCTGACAGAAGCCCTTCCCCTGGGATCTGCAAAGACTGGCTGCAATCCCTCAAGAGCATCTTTAAATAAACAAAGCACAGAGAAAAGTGAGTTCCTCAATACAAGTCACATCAACATAGATTTCCACGCAGATGCACGGGGGAGCGTGGTCTTTAGGCCTCTCATGGATGTGTCCTCAAAGGCCTGTCCAGGCACTTCAGAGCTCCAGGGCTACAATCACCAGGGTGATACCCGTGCTGCCCCAGGACCTTTGCCCCTGCCTCCCCAGGACCCCAGCCCCAGGCTGCAGCCTCCCTCTTCGGGATGGGCAATGCCAGGCCTATCCACACGTTGGGGCAAGAAAAGTGGCTACCATGGGAACCCTTTACTTCCTTTGGAGCCCGTACCCCACACCCCAGCGTCTCCATCAGGCAAAATTTGAAGGATTTCCTCTCCTCACCCACCCACCAGCCCCTCGCAATTCTGAAAGTTCTCTTACCTCACTGGGAACACAGTGACCTTGTGGGGATGATCCTAGGCTCCCGCGGGCCTGGCACAAGGGCAGCACTGGACGGGGGCGGGAAGGGCCAGGAAGGGCCAGACAGGCTGGAGCCCTCCCCTCCCCCACCCTTTGCCACGTGAGGGTCCATCTGGACCAAAGGTCCTCAATTTGTCTGATAAACTTAAACAGGGTGAGGAGCACAACCCCCCCAAGGACACCGGTAGTAGAGGGGCGGAGAGAAGGTTGGGGGGTCTCTCCTGGGGGAAGGTCGGGGGGGGGCCAAGAGACGGACGGAAGCCCTCCCCCATGCGGCTGGCAGCCTCTGGGCAAGGCAGCGTAAGCTGGGAACAGTGCCCCCTATATACTCGGTGGCCCTCCCACGCGCTGAGTCTGCACCCCTCTGGGCCCTGCACTCCCTGTACCCTCCCCTGACAGGTGACTCCCTCAGCCTGAACATCCCCAGGAGTCCCTCCTCCCCAGACACACACACCAGTCACTGCTTTTGATGTCTCAAGGCTGGGGCACTCAGACTTGTACTGGGGGAGGATGGTCCCCCCAGGGCTTCTGGGGCACAGAATTCTCAGAGCTCTGAAGGAAGTCCCCATCCATGCTCCCAGGGCTCTTTGAGAGATTTTATGGTGGACATTTGTTCCCTGGGTATAAGCAGCCTTCCTTCTGCCACGTGAGCCCTGAGGGGTGGTTGCTGGATGGACCCCTGGGGCTGGAGCTGGGGGCCTGGGCAGGGGGGTTGCTGAGCACACCCCACAGGTCTTGGGAGCGCTCCTATGGGCTCTCTCAGGTTTCACCCGCTGAATACTGACCCCCAGCAGGTGTTCACGCCCGTGGAGGGGCCCCCACCTGGTCCATCTCAAGCACCCTTTGTCCCACTGACCCTCAGCACTCTGCGGCGTGGTGGTGATGGGAAAGCAGGATAGAAAGAGGGACAGTGTTTCCTCTGGGGGCAGAGCAGACCCCTGGGAGGACTTCTTTGGGGAGGACTGCTGACCCCCAGATCCTGAAGGGCCAGTCCGGAGGCTCTCCTGATAGGTGAGGACGTCATTCCCCGCAGAGGTTTCCTGTGTGTGCGCAGAGATGAGCGCGGCATGAGGCTTTTAGTGGAGATGGCGCTGGGTGTAGACGGTTCTGGGCATGTGACTGTGCTGAGGAAAAACAGAAGTGGGCCTGGGAGACTCCTTTAGGGGCTGTTTAAGGAGGGAGGGACACAACAGCTAAGGCCAGGGCCAGTCACCAGGACCAGTGACCCCAAAGAACCCCCTCAGCCTAGCAGGGAGTGCTTCCCGAGAGCCCCCCGCTGATTTATGGTTCTCCAGGGTGGACAGAGTTACGGCTGCTAAGGCCTTGCTCCTTCCCTCCTCCTCCTCCCCATTGGGGGCTGGCTGGGGTGGGGTAGCTCTCAGCTGGTTTCCAGATGGGACTGGTGGAGGGGTACTTGGGGGTGGGAGGCCAGACACCCTAAGCAAAGGGACCTAGCCGGTGTCAACTGGCCAGCCCTAGCTGCCTTTGTCTCTCGCTGTGGTTGTCTCTCTGTCTCTGTCTCAGGCTCTGTCTCTGTCTCCAGCAGACCCCCTTCCCCTAGGCAGCCTGGGTGGGTGGGAGTGGGAGCTGGTGATTTATCGCCTGCTGCCTGTCTTCCATCGGAAACGCCGGGGGTGGGCGCAGACGGTGCGGTGAGCTATGGGCCCCCAGGGCTCTGCCACCCACCCCAATGTTGTTGCTCTGTCTGGGCGGCGGGTGCGCCCCCCCCACAATGTGGCCAGAGCTTGGGCCCCTCCAGACCTTCCCAGGGCCTCGACCACGCAGGCCCCACTCGTCTCTGCCCTGTGAGCGGCTGGCCGCCCCCTCCCCAGGCTCCCCCTCAACTCCCCAGGCTGGAGGGGGCCCACGGAAGACCCACACACACCCCGGCCCTCAGGCTGGTTAGGAGGTGGCGCAGCCTCTGTTCCACTCCCCGGGGGGCTCTCTCTACCATCCCCACCCGGTATCCTCAACAGAAGCGGCTTGAGGCAGCTCCTCACAGCCGCCCTCCAGCCGGCCACACAGCAGCTCCTTCCAGCCCCACTGCGGTGCACACAGCAAGGGCTCAATAAGTGTTTACGGAGCAAACAGGCGGCGGGAGGGCGGGTGGTGCACCTGGGCTGACACCCCCTCTGCCCTGCGGAAGAGGTCCCTTATCTTCCCTGTTGATGGGCTGTCAGCGATTCGAGGGAGGGGAGGAGAGGGGAGAGGAAGGGAGGAGAGGAGAGGGGAGAGGAGAGGGAGGGAGGGATGCAGAAGTGGTACGCTCACCCCTCTCCATCTTTTGGCGGCCACCCAGCGCACCCTTCCCCGTTCCCATGGGGGTGGGGGTGCGACCCGTCTGCTCTCTGGGCGTCCACCTTCACCAGCCTGGGCATATCCTCCCTCTCCTGGCCTCTGTTTCTCCGCGGACCCTGGTTGCCTGCACATCCAGTACCCACCTCCGCCGCCTTTGCCCCGTGCGGGCGGTTTCCGCAGACCGCGGGCGCCCTCTGGTGGCCTCCTGGGGTCGTGGCGAGTGCGGGGAGAACTGGATGTGGTTTGGGGGCGGAGGTTCTCTGCCCAGGCAGCACCCATGATTTCACAGACAAGGCCACGAAGGCTACCAGCGGGAAGTCACGGCTGTGTCTGCCCCAGGAATGCCGTTTGGCTCTGCTCAGGAGTGGGCAGTGGTGTAGTCAGAGGACCCTTGGGCTGCAGGGCAAAGGGCCCCGAATCAGCACACCTGGGGACTGGAGGTGTGGGGGGATGGGTAGCACCTTGCGTGGTCACCGCCTTGTTCCCATCTGGAAGGAGTCTGAAGCTATGGAGAGGACCAGACTGTCAGTGGGGAACAGAGCCTGGGGCAGGTATGTCGTCCATTAGATGGAAGACAACGGCTGGGGGGAGGGGAGGTTAGGCCCTTGATCCTGGGGTAGAGGTGTGCACTCCCCCTCCCAGCACCGGGCCATTCAGGGGCGCTGAGCTGGGACCATTCTCTTCTCCACGCTCCTTGGAAGCTGAGGCCCCAGGGTCAGTGCATGGAGGGTCAGCTCGGGGTCAGAAGTTAGGATGGGGGGGCTCCTGGCCGCCTGGAAAAGGTTAGCACCCTCTGTGCTCAGAACCTTGGCAGAAGCCAATCTACATTATGCCAAACTGGCCAAAAAAAAAAAAAGAGAGAGAGAGATTCTTGGAGAAACCATGGAACTCAGCTGCCATATCTACCAGGGAGTAAGGAAGTTCTTCCTTAGGTCTGACCACACTCCATCAGAGAAGCTCCAGCTGCTTCGGCTCCAGGTTCTGGGGACTGTGTGCCCACCCTCTCAGCTGGACACCGGCCCAGAAGTCCTCAAGCCTGTGGGCAGTGGGCAGCAGACCGGGGCTCTTCCTGGCCCTTCCGCATAGTTCCTGCTGGAGCTTTGGTTCACAGCCTAGGGGGGGACCTCCTTCTTTTAGCCCAGGGTCACCTAGGACCCCCAGGTCATTTTCTACTGGGCCCTGCATTTGCCCCTTGAAGGTCTCAGTGAGGAGGAACAGAGAGGGGACCTAGGGTCCTGGTCTTAGCTCTGCTCCCCAGTGCAGCTGTGGAGGTAGCTCTGGCTCAGCAGGGGGACCCCTCTCTGGCATCTGGTTTCCTCCTCTGGAAAGTAAGGGAGACACTCTCTCCCTGTACCACGTTGGAAGTGAGTTAGGAGGTTGCCCGTGTACATTGCTATGACGATGACTATTACCTCTGACCTCTACAGGGGCTCTGAGTGTGCTGGGCCACCCCTGGGGGTGGGGAGGGCAGTTCATTTGTACAAAAGGGGCCACCATCCCTGATGTGGTGATAAGGCTGGATGGACGATTGGACAGTCGGCTACAGCCCACAATGGGCCGGATGCCCCGTGCCTGCCCACAAAGGAGGGGGTGGCTCCTGCCTCATGTCTGACCGGCAGCCCCGAGATAGCATCAGCCCAACCGGAGGGTCATCCATCTTGTCCCACAAAAACTGGGACAAAGGCCGTGTCAGCGGCAGCCTCCCCGACCTGGTCAGTGGGGGCCAGAGCCTTCCTGTGCCAGGCATCCTGGTCCCAGGCCTGAGGCTTCTTGGTAGGGTCTTCTTTGGGGTCCATGGAGAGCAGCCTTCATTGTTCACAGGACCAGCCAGGAGGGGGCCACACGGGTGTGGGAGCAGGGACTCTGATAGTGAGGAAAGCGTCAGGTCCTTGTTAGCAGATTGTGCCTTGTTGGGGCACCCCACAGGAGCCCCAGGCCCTGGCTGCTCAGCCTGGGGGTTAAGGGACTTGGGTGGTCTGAGCAGACAGAGGCACCCTCGCATGGGAAGTGGCAGCCAAGTGCAGGATCCCAGATACCGTGCAACGCCGCTGGTACTCAGTCACCCCTGCAGGGACCTGCCTCAGAGACTGAATTTCTAGTTCAGATGCCCAGGAAGTTCCAGGTGGGCCCTCAGACTGTCCTTCCCACCCCCAGGCCAGCCCTGACCGCCCTGAAGGCTCACACTCTGAACAGTCCTCAGAGCCCTCTCACAGCCCCTCACTGACTCTGAGAGCGCTGCTGCAAACATCCCTTCTCTCTTCCTCTCAACCACACACCCCTGCAGGGCCCTCAGTGTCCCCACTGTCTTCACTTTCCCGTGTCCTCACTGCCCCTACAGTGTCCTGTCCTCGTGTCCTCATCGTCCCCAGTATCCTTCCTGTCCCTGGTGTCCTCACTGTTCACACTCTCTTCATTGTCTGCAGTGTCTTTGCTGCCCGCAGTGTCCTCGCCACCCCACAATGTGGTCACTGTCCGAGTTCTTCTGTGCTTTTTCCACTTGAACTTTTGTGAGAGTGAGTGGTCTGGGAGAGTCCACTCAGGACCCGGTGTTGGGACCGCAGCTGCTGTGGGTGTACGCAGATGTGATGCGACCCCTTGAACCGCCTACCCAGGGCTGTTCCTGCGGTTTGCCCAGGTGGCGGGGCGCAGAGACCATTCAGATGGGGAGAAGAGTTTATTCTGCGCTGGAGTTTGGCATGGGGGACCTCGCCGGGGCTGGGCTGCAGCTGCCCCCCCCCCGCCCCCGCCTCCCCCGCCCTTGACCTGCCTCGGCGGCCCCGGGCTACTGGCGGGCACGCAGCAGTGGGGCGCGCGCGGCCCGGGGCCTGCAGGGGGTGGCGTGGTCTCGGAAATCGCGCCCAGGCGGGGAGGACGAGACCCGGTCCCGGTCAGCGCGAGGGCACCACCGGGGAGGCTTCCGTAGGCTCGGCGCGCCGGCGTCGCTCCGCGCTTCCCAGGCCTCCTCTCAGGACTCGCTGGCTCCGGCCGGCTCCGCCACCAGCGGGGCGGTCAGCGACAACGGGTGCGCGGCGCGGGCGCGGGCGCGCAGGCGGCGCAGGCGGCGCAGGCGGCAGAGCAGCAGCAGCAGCAGCAGCGCGTGCAGCAGCCCGAGGCCCAGCAGCAGGAGCTGCGCCGCCAGCGCTGCCCAGCAGAGCGCGCCCGGCGCACAGGCGGCGCGCAGCTCGTCCTCCGCCAGGTAGGGCAGCAGGCGGCCGCGCAGAGCGGGGGGCGCGGCGCAACGCAGGTCGCGGTAGGGCGCGCGCTCGGGCCGCCCGGCCAGCCAGGCGCGCAGCGGCACCAGGTGGCAGTCGCAGCGCCAGGGGTTGGCCCCCAGGTGCGCGAGGCGCAGCACGGGCAGCGCGTCCAGCAGTCCCGGCGGCAGCGCCGTCAGATTGTTGCCCGTCAGTACCAGTTCGGTCGTGTCCAGCGGGAAGGCGGCGGGCAGCGAAGCCCACGTCAGCCCGCGGCGCCCGCAATCCACGCGCGTCCCCGCGCAGTCACACGGCGCCGGGCAGCCCGCGGCCGGGCGGCTGGGCGGCGCTAGCAGCAGGAGCAGCAGGCTCAGCGCCCTGCGCGGCCCTGGAAGGGAAGCGCCGTAGTGAGCCTGGCGGCCTGTGGGGCACCTGGGCGGGTCCCTGCGCAGCCGGGGCACCGTGCCAGGCTCCAGCCCTCGAGGCCCCGAGAGCCCTCTCTTGCCCGCCAGCCTCTCCACCTCCATCAGTCTCGCGCGCTGGCTAGAGGTCCCTTCGAAGTCCGACCCAGATCTCCCCACGGCAGTGCCTCCCAACCCCATTCTGCTCAGGAAGCGCCACCGGGGCCCTGCCTGACCCCAGACTCACCGGAGCCCATGGCGAGAGGACGGTGACCTGGCTTGCTCTGGACAGCGAGGCCTGGGCTGTAGGGCCGCCGGATAAGGCTGCCCCGCCCCTGCCAGGCCCCGGTGCCCCCGCCAAACCGACCACAGCACAGCCATCTGCCAGAAATAACCCGCAGGCCCAGGCTCCGGGCGCTGTGGCCCCAGATAGAGCACTATCACCAGGGCCCGCAGGCCTCCAGGGCTTCCGCCCCCACAAACTTCCAGGGGCGCAAGGATCACTCTGACACCAATGCGGCTTCACCAACATTGTTCTCCTGTCACCAGGACAGGAGGCAGCATTCACAACTGAACAAAACTGGAGAAAGGGGTTTGGGGGAAGGTGTCATGCTGGGGGTTGGAGAGGTAGGCTAGGGAACTCAGGGAAACAGTGCTGCTGGGGAGAAAGGACCTCCAGCCACAAGCAGGGAATGGCAGTCTAGGCATCGGGGGTTGCCAGGCTGCCCACCACCCACTACTCCTAGAGCCCTTAGGCCTGGCCACCACCATGGGTGAGGAGTAATGGGCGACCACAGGCGTCCCAGCCCCATCAGCCCCATGAAATCCTTGCCTGCAGCCAGCTGCCCTCCTTTGGTCTGGAGGGATCATAAGTGCTTCTGTTGCCCAACCTGCCCACTGAGTTACCTGGTGAGGGAGTGAGGAGATAAGGAAGGACCTGGCCCACCTCGGCACAAAGTGAGGTGTCAGCATAAGCTGGGTGGCCCAAGGGAGTGGGCACGGGAGGGCTCCCGTGTCCACTCTGTGGCACCGGGGTCGGGAACTAGGTCCGCCCGGATGCTGGGGATCTGCTCCCCTCTTCTGCCTTGTTTTACCCACCCGCCTGAGTAGGGCCTTGAGTTGGAGTTCCTCACCTTCTAGGATAGGGGTAGATCTTAAAAGTCATGCTTCAACTTAGCGGCTGCTCCCCCAAGGCCAAAGGGGGCCAGCTGGGGCAGGAGGGCTGCTCTCCAGGCCTCTCGGAAGCAGATACAAATGAGGGGAGGGACTGGTGCTGAGAATAAATTAGGGTCGACTGGGGGCTGTGACCCCGCGTCTCTTGGTCAGGTCAGGAAGAGCTGGGAACAGTCCTGGTCTGGGTCACTCTGGGGCTGGGGTTGTGCCCAGGCCTGTTGGAGCTCCAGATGATTCCAGAGTTGAGTCCAGGCCAGTTGGGGTCCAGGGATGGGAAGGGCCAGCCTGGAAACTGGCAGTCTATGTTCATGGCAACGTGGGGCTGGCTTGGGGTCACTGGTCTTGCATTTGCTGCTTCATCTTCTGCAGCATCTCCTGCATGCGCCTTAGCTGCAGGGGAGGTGGGAAGAGGGGAGGATAGAGTAAGAAACAGGTCAGCAGGGGCGAACCCCTCCCCACCCCCCCTCCGGCCCCTGCTCCTCCCCTGTGGCCCTCCTAACCTCCTCATCCTTCATCCTGATGAGCTTTTCTGTCTCCGCATCGGGGGTCGGCAGTGGCAGGATGGGGATGGGGCTCTCCATGCGGCTGTCCTGGGTCAGTTTGCTGCGGGGTAGACCAGACAGAGTTTGTCTGACGCCCGACACTACCAAGGCCCGCCCGCTCTGAGCTCCCACGCCAGCTCTGGGAAGGTTGGCTCTGGGAAGATGAAGGGCATGGTGAGGGGGGCGGGGCTATCTGGGCAGCTGGGACCAGCCCTCTGTTAGGGAAATGCTGCTGGAGGCCGTGGGGCACATGACGCCGTGGGTCGGGGTCAGGGCTGCGCACCTGGTCATCTGCTGGATACAGTGTGCGCGATAGTTCTCATAGTGCACATCGCATGTCACGTCCTTGAGGTCATGCATGTGCGTGCGGATGAGCATGTTCCGCAGCTTCACGAAGTCGCAGTGTGCCTGGTTCTCCACTGTGGGGCGGCATGGGGTAAGGGAGCTGGGTGCAGGCCCCCGGGGAGGGGGGAGGCCTTCCCACCCCCTGGGCAGTGCCCCACACCTGAACTCACCCTCCACGATCCCCCAGGGGTACAGTCGCCCCCGGACCCGCTGCCCCTTGGCCTCCACCACTGTGTTGCTGCCGATAACCGCAAAGGGTGCACTCTCCTGGGAGGGCAGGTACAAGGGCTCACGCCCAGGCAGTGTGAGTGTGGGGTTAGTGGCTAAGGAGGGGCCTGGGCGTGCTGCACCTGGTCGGCCCCTCCAGCATTACCAGTGGGCTCTCCTCCAAGAGATCCTGGAGTTGCCCAACTCTTTTGGCTCCTCGGAAGCCAGAGCCTAGCACTGCTTCTACCCTGGGGACCTTTGCCAGGCTGTGCCCCACCAGGCATCTCCTCCACTTCTGACACCCATCCCCCATCAGGGACTGCTCCATCTAGCTACCTTCACCACCCCTCCCCAGAGCTGAGCACCTGCCTCCTGTTGGTGATGCTGGCTTAGGCTGGGACCAAGGGCCCTACCCTGCTTGTGGCCCAGCGGCCGCCTATCCTGTGTCTTGTGCTTGGTTATTGGCTCTCTATATCCTGGGGTACCCAAAGCCACAGCCACCCTCTGGAGCTCAGAATTCTGGAAGCCAGGGCAGGTGTCGGCTTGTGGCCACTGGGCCCTGGACCAGACCATTCTGCTAGTGACCGCTTGGAAGAAGAAAGACCGAGGAGCAGGGTCTGAGTGGCCCGGCCAGCACTGTGCCTTGTGGATCTGGCAAGTGCTCCAGGACACGTGAACCACAGGGGGCCAAACTGCACAAGCTAGTGGGGATACAGGGGACTGCACCCCCTCCAGCCCCAGCTGAAGGGGCTCTCTTGCCCAGACACAAGACTCCTGTCCCCACTGGGGTGGACCTTGATGCTTGGCCCCACGTAAACTGACCTCCGGTTCCCTCCTCTGTCGCACCAGGCTGCTTACCTTCAGTTCCCGATCTTGCTGCTTGAAGTCCTCGTCCTCGTCGGAGTCACACTCAGGAAACTGGTACACATGGATGCCGAACTTGTCAATCTCCTCCCGGATCTGTGGCGGGGTGAGGGCTGTCAGATCTGAGGCTGGCCTGGTACCTAGGGCCGGACCCGTTGGCACCCATGATCAGCATGGCAGGTGGTCTCCATCCCAGAGACCTAGCCCAAGGCTCACCCGCTCCTTCAGCTTCCGGATCTCCCCGGGGACCAGGCAGTCAGCTTTGGCGATGAGGGGCACGATGTTCACCTTCTCATGCAGGGCCTTCATGAAACCCACATCCACGGGCCGCAGGCTGCAGAAAGCAGCCAGGGGTGGTGAGGGGCAGGGTGGGGGTGGCAGGGGGGCCCGGGGAGAGGCTGGGATGGGCTCACGGTGGGCAGGCTTATGAGCGAATGGGTGGGGGACAGGCTGTGGTCGGTCAGGTTGAGGCGGGAGCCTGTTCCCAGGCCACTCACGCACCCATGGCCAAAAGGGGAGATGAAGTACAGACAGCAGTGCACACGGTTATCTTGGATGTTCTTGCGGTTGAGGCCACTCTCGTCGCGGAAATACTGCTCAAACTGCTGGTCCACGTAGTCGGTGATGGGCTTCCAGCTGCAGGGGGGACAGGAGGGTCTGTGAGGCCAGAGGGGAGGCTGGGCCAGCCTGGGAAGAGACTGTGCCCCCGGCCGGGCTTTGCTCACCATTCCGAGTTGTTGACAGCATCCCCGAAGCCTGGTGTGTCTACAATGGTGAGTTTCAGCTTCACCCCCTTCTCCTCGATGTCCACCGTGTGCTTCAGGATCTCTACGGTCTGGCTGATGCGCTCTGCGGGGGTTGGGGCACGGTGTGGAGGGGGGCTCTCCAACCCCCAGCCCCTACCCCCACTGGACAGCTAGGACCTTGGTTCTCATTGATTCTCATGTTTTGGCCCTAGCCTGACTGTGATCTGGGCCACTCCTCCTGGACCCTGAGCAGGAGGTCCATGCTGCGGGAAGGGATCTGATGGGGAACCCTCTGAGGGGCCACACAGCAGGGGATGGAGAACCAGGAGCTGGGCTGCATGCGGCCTGCTCACCCTCCGCACTGAGCAGCTTCCGGTCCTTGTACAAGTCGGTCAGGAAGAGGCTGTGGACCAGTGTGGACTTCCCCAGGCCTGATTCACCTGCCAACAGGTATAGTGAAAGAGTCAGGTTAAGTCTGAGGCCCTTATGACAGAGCCTGGCTGGCTAATGGCCCAAGCCACCCTGCCTGGGAGTCTAGCCCACTCACCGGCCACCATGAGCGTGAAATCGAAGCCCTTCTTCACAGACTTCCGGTGCACCTGATTGGGCAGCGTGGCGAAGCCCACGTACTGCTTGTCAATATCCTGGGGGCCAGGGCAGGGCAAGTCAAGGGCTGGGGTTCCTGGGGCAATGTGATACCCCATTCCCTACCTCGCTCAGACATGGAAGCAGCAGAGGGAGGAGTCCCCTGAGTGGGGAGTTTCATTGGCACAAACAGGGTGAGGGCCTGAGGGCCAAAGCCTGGTGGTGGAAAGTCAAGTAAGAGGGTGGCAGGCATCTGCGGGCCGGCCTCAGCGAGGGGCTCTGCATTTGCAGGGACCTGACGGTGTGTCTGTGTGTGTGGAGTGCAGGAGGCAGGCACAGGCTATGCCTCTCCCTTGGGTGGTGGGAAGAAGACCCAAGACCCCTCAGACACACCCAAGGTCCGCCACAAGTGGGAGAAGCCCCCTGGCCTCAATACTCACCCCTGCTGAGTGGACGGGGAGTGGGAGGCCCCATCTGGCCATGATCCAGCCGCGGGGGTGGCTGGCTGCTGCTACCAAGGCAGAGCAGGGGCTATTTATAGACAGCGGCACCAAGCCTCCCCTGCCAGTGGGGTCCCAGTGCCCACCCCGGTGGACCCTGGCCCTGCCGGTCCCTGTCACGTCCCAGAGCCCTCGGGACCAGGACCCAGACGGCGGGGCGCACACACACTGACCCACATTCCATCCCCGCTCCACACACACACCTTGAGCCGCCTCTGGGCCTGGGTCCTTGGCGACAGCAGCTGCTCCACCAGGCGGTCCTGGGGCGCTGCCAGCGAATCCATCGCGCCGATCGCACCCCAGACCCGGTCAGGCCCACGGGGTTTACAGGGGGGACTTACGCGCGGTACTGCCTTGAAGGCCGGTTCTCGCCCCCGTTTTACGGACTCGGGAACTGAGGCCCAGAGAAGGGACGTCGCCCACCCTGGGTGCCCTCGATCCCGGAGGCCCCGAGTGCCATGCCTCTGCCTCTGCCGACCCGCCCCGAGCCGCCCGCGGCGTCGCAGCCACAGACAGGCCCCGCTCCCGCACCCGAACCAGAGGCGGGGCCTCGCCGGCGCCGGCGGGGGGTGGGGGGGACAAGACCGCCCCACCCGTGCTGTCGCTGGGAAACAGTCGCCTGGAAAGTGGGCCGCGGGCGGAGCCACCGGAAAGCTGCTGCGGAGGGCGGGCCGAGCATCAGCGTGCACCGGCGCGGGGGCGGAGTCCCGCTGCCGGACCTGCGGCCTAGGTCCCGGCGTCGCGACCACCCGGGCGCGCGGGTTGGGGAAGCCAGGGCCCACCCAAAGGCCCTGCGGGGCGGGGTTGTGACCGCCCGCGTCCCGTACCCCTGCGAGGTGCAGCGCGGCTTCCTCCCGCCAGGGGGCGCCGGAGGTACGGGAACACTCTCCGGTACCCAGGCTCACCCACCCGGGAACCGGCCGCGCTCATTCCTTCTCCATTGGCAGAATTGGCCAGGAAACCTCCCGGTGGTGTCGCGGCGCCCTAACTACCCATGGCCACACCCCTCCCTGCACGGCTCCCTTCCCCCTCAAGCGTGCCCTCGCGCGCGCCCTCCCCCACCCCCGTGTGCTCAAGGGGTGTTCTTGACTGGCATGGCCTCCCCAGATGCGTGGGAACTGGGAGGAGGCAGAGGCCACCTCCTCAGCATGGACCCGCTCCCCATCCCCTGAGGTCTGCAGAGCTTAAAGCAGGGGAGGGGGATGAGTTAGAGCACTAGAGGCCTACCCACCGACCTCTGGAAACATGGAAGCTGCAGCCAGCACTGGCACAACTGCCCCCAGACCACTCCTGCGAGCCAAGGTGGGTGGCTGGGTGGGTGGGGGTATGTGGAGTGAACTTACCCCCTCCCCAGTACAGGGCTCCCCCTGAGCTTCCTCCCCTGCTCTGACCCACAGGACCTGGCCTAGGGGGACTGGAGAGCTGCAGCCTGTGTAGCTCTCACCTTCTGTGACCACCCCAGGGACCACAGGCATCTCCCAGGCTACCAAAGCCTTTCTCACCCTTTCCTCCAGGACCCCACCAGAATCTGAACCAGCCAGTACCAGCTGGGCAGAGCGAGGCTTGGAGAGGAGCTGCAACAAGAAAAGACATACTCCTTGGGCTGTGCGTCAGTGGGGAGAAGCCGCCCTCCCAGCTCTTCCCCACCCTGGTCCTCCCTTCTTGGCTCCCCTGGTTGAGGGGGCCTCTGTCCATCTGTCCAGGCTCACGATGCTGCTGTGAGGCCTGGGGAGGAGGCGTGGGCCCACAGCTGGGAACAGGAGACTCTTTCATGCAGAAGAGAGCGGGGGGGGGGGGGGAACCACAGGGTACCTCCCTCACTCCCGGAGGGGCCCTCCGTCCTCCCATGAGAAAGCCTCCATACTAGCCCCAGCCCTCTGCCATGTTAACCTGCAGGAGGTGTCTGCCCCAAGTCCCACCCAACCTCCACCTGCAGGCCCACAGCCCCTCGGCCTAGCCCCCACCCAGACAGGCTGGCATCTCAGGCTCAGGGCATCTCCGAGGTAGACACCTGGGTCTGGGCCTCAGGCTGAGAAGGAGCCTCATCACTGTACAGCCCCATGGCTAATAGAGCTTGTCGCTTCCAGATTGCCTCAGTTCCCCCAAAGGGAAGGCAGAGCCTCTGGGGAGGCCCAAGTCAGGAGGGCAAGAGTCTCACTCCCAGCTCCCAGCCCACCTGCCCTATCACCCGAACTCACCCAGGCAGGGCCTATGGATTCCCAGGGGGAGCTCCAAGGAAGGGGCCCTGCCACCCCCTCTCTCTGGCCCATGAAGTACAATACTCCCCAGGACTTCCTGAGCTGCAGACACAGCTGCGCCCACCTCCTCCTGGTGCCTGAGACTCTCGAGGCATTTCCATTCTTAGAATCACTGGAGTCAGCTCTGGAAGCGGCCACCAGAGCCAACAGAGCCCCACTGCTGCCTGAGACTGGGTGCGGGGGTCAGAAGATGGGGGCAGAGGGCCACCAGAGCTCCCCCCGACCCACTTTCACAGTGCAGATAGCCTAAGGCTCATTAACATCAATAATGCTAACAGTGAAACTGCCCCACACTCGCAGTTCCCCCCAGATCCTTGGGGAGCCCACCCCAACACCTGGCTCCCTGGCTTTGTTCCCAGGACTCCCCCTCCATCTGCATGGTGTCCTCTCTCTCGGGTCCTAGGGGCACAGGATGGGTGAGGCTGCCTCCACTGACTTCGAAGGATGGGCAGACACGGGCCTGAACGGGTTCATACCTCTGCAGGAAGGGGTCCCTGTGTGGTGCTAGGCAGCAGCTGTGGGGCCCTGTGGCTCCAAGTGCCCGCAGGCCCAGGAGAAGCGGTGGGGGTAGGTCTCCCGGGCCTTCTCTCTTTCTCCCTCAAACAATAGTCCAGCAGCTTGTGTCCCTGCATCTCAGGCATTGTCTGACCTGCCTCGATAGGTAGGCAGCTCCGGGTTGAAGCAGCCCTTGCCAGCAGGGTGAGGTTGAGGGGCCCCTCCCGAAGAGCCTCACCTGTCCCAGGGTTGGGTGCGTCCTCGCCAGTGACTCGGGGCCCCCACCCCACCTGCTGGGCTGCTCCTTGGGCTGCCCCCACACCCTGGGCCAGAACCTCAGGGCTCCACCCAGCATCTGCCCACTGTGCAAACCCTCATCCCTGACCACGCTGCCAAGGCTACCTTGGTGCCAGATGGGTCCAGAAAACCCCCCAAATGTGACTTAGCTCAAGCCAGAGAGGCCCCCAGCAGGGCTGCCCCAGAGCCCCCTGCCCACTTTCACGCTCAGGGTCTCCCAGCTCTGTTGAACCCGAACCTCTGCTGGGTTTCACAGTGGGTGCCCAGGTCAGCCTCCTGTCGGGTCCTGCTTTCCCGGAGGGCAGGGACCAGGCCAGCCCCTTTAGAAAGCCACAGGCCTATTTGTACCACTAGGTTAGAAGACCCGCACTGGGCACTGGCATGACTCAGACCAGGCCCTGGAGGCTCCCAGTCTGGGGAGAAGGCCTGGCCACAGATCAGCCCACTCAAATTGGGGTCTGGAGAAGAGGCAGAAGATGCCCAAGAGTGGGGTGGGGCTGCTCGAGTTCTGGGTGCTCGCTGGTGGGCACAGACCCCTCCCCCAGCCTGTGGCCTGCCCTGTCTGTGCCCTCACTCAGGACCCCCAGCAGGAGGCCCAAGGCCAGGTCAGGGAGGAAATGCTGGAGCTGGATCAGTGGGAGAGAGACACCCCGCCCATCCCCCCAGCCTGGGAGGGGCGCCCCTGCTGTAAGGGTCAAGAGCCAGGCCCCCGGAGGCCTGGCGCCCACTGCTCCCCTTCCTAGCCCCAGGCGCGACGGCACTGCCCCAGCTGACCATCGATTATCGGTTATCACGACAGGGAGGGATGACGGCCCCCGGGGGCGGGGTCGCGCCTGGGCGCCGGCAGCGTTGGTGCCACAATGGGTGACAGCAGGCGGGGGGCGCGGGGAGCGGCGG
>PITA01003389.1:122796-140553 GCA_004023965.1 Spilogale gracilis
CCTCCGCGCCGCCGCCCGCCCGCCCCGCCCGCGCGCCCGCCAGCCAATCGGCGCCCGCCGCGCCCACGCGCGACCCGGCTCGGCCGGCGGGGGCGGGGTCCCAGGCGCCCCCCAAAGGCCCCGCGCCCGCCGCCTCCGGGCGACGCCCCCCGCCCGCCCGCGCCCCAGGAACCCGGCGACGCCCCCGCTGCCCCCGCCCACCGCGTGGCGGCTGCCGACTCCCGCCCCTCCTCGCGTCTCCCGTGCACAGGCCCGGGCGCCGACTGCCTCGCTCGGGAGGGACCCCGCGGTCCGCGCCCCGGCCTCTAACGTTCCCTCGGCGTGGCCCTTCCATAATGCCTGCCCTCCCCCTCCTGCACCCGCTGTCCGGCGGCCTCCTGCCTGCCGCTGCTCACCTCACCGTGGGCATGGAGGTGCTGGCCCCGCGGAGTCCTGCTCCTGGCCACAGCAGGGAAGGTGATGGTCCCCGCGCAAGGTCGGATGCCAGCGCCCCCGCTGCCCTCCGGTACCCCCTGTTCAGTGCTGTGCGCACCTGCTCTGGAAGGAGACACACCTGGGCAAGCTGCAAAGGCCAAGCCTCTGGACCAGTGTCCCTCCTCTCTTTTCCTGGCTTATTTTCTGGGATTGTTTCTGAAGAGTGACTGAGCCGACATGTGAGACAGGACATGGCCTGACCTCAAGCCTGCCTGCTCTCTCTCCCCTGCAGCCCTGCACCCTCCGCTATGCAGACCCGCCGGCAGACCGGCTGCCTCCCTGAGAAGGAGGGCAGGGAGAACCCAGCCTTCCGTGCTAGAGGGCAGGGTCGAGGCCCGCTCCCGGTTTACAGATGAGAAAGTTGAAGCCCCAGACCTTCACTGACTTGGCAGGGTTCGCAAGCATGAGTGCCTTCTGTCTTCTGTTACTATCACACTCCCAAGTACCTTTAGCTCCCCTGAAGTGCCGCCAAGTGGCACATCTGGAGTGTTCAGTCCAATAGAAAGAGACAGTCAGGCCTGTGGTCACCATCTCCCTAGGCGGAGACCCCCTTGGAAGGAGATGGTTGCTGCGCTTTCCCCAGCCTCTAGTGTGCCTCCTTGGTCCTTCTGCTGGTCTGTGGGCTCTACCGTCTCTGAACCACAGGCACCTAACATGGAATTGTTTGCCCAATAAATAAAAAAGCCATCATTGTTCTGCCACATTCTGTGGCAAAAGCCCATTTCCCCTCTCCTGGGACGCCCACCTGCTCCAGTACTTGACCAGTATGGAGACATTCCACCGATTGGACCCCTCATCCAAAGCCTCGGGGCCAGATGTGTTTGGAATTCAGAATTTGTTATATTTCTTGTACATTATGTAGGACCCGCTGCACCCGGTAATCAAACACATTAAGACATTTGTCCTGAAACGTCGCTATTCACACAAACTGGAACAAGCAAAGGCCATGATACTAAGCTGCGTGTGAGCTCAAGTTTGGCTTTGTTACAGAGTTTCCAACAACTTTACCTTTCAGAGCTTCGGGGGACTTTGGAATTGTGGATAAAAGAATGGGGCCGGGAAGGGGCACTCGAAGTGATAGACAAGACTTCTGAGGCATCATCAGCTCCGACAGGCTCAGTGGGAACCCCATTCAGGGGGCCTGGGGCTTTGCAAAAATGGTTCAAGGTTGGTCAGAACGGACACTTAGACGTTTGGCAGGAACTGACCCTAGAAGCCTGGGCTGGTGGGGACAAAGGAGGAGGCGGGAACCTGGCCTCAATAAGGCAGATGTGTTTCTGCAAAGGGGCCCCTGGGGCTCCAGACAGCCCGGGTCAGACCTTGAGGGGAATGGGCTCAGGTGAAGGGCATAGCTCCGGCAGAGGGTGGGAGGTGAACATGTACAAGAATCACAGGCTCTGAAACAATTCTGGAAAAAGGAGACAACAAGTCTTAAAGTTTAAGTGCACTCCAAAAGATTCTGTGCAGAAATGCTGCAGAATTAGGGACCAGTGACTTACTCCTGGAGTGGGGCCGTGGAGCAGGGTGGAGCTAATGGAAAGACCAGTCATTCCCTGGAAGCGGAAGGGGTCAAAGGCAGGCCTGGGTCGATGCCTTCTGTGAAATGCCCACGAGAGGGTGCTGGCCTGGAGGGAGGATGGGGGGGCTTCACTCCTCACTCTGGAGCTGTGGTCACCCAGGACGGGGTCCAGTGGCTAGCCCCAAACAGAGAGACCCTCGGGGTGGGGTGGCCGCACCCATTGACTGACAGGCAGAATCATTTCTGATTCTGATTCCCAGAATCATGGGAAATTTCAGAGGCCAGGACTGGACAGTGCTGTTGGGGTGTGCCTCCAGTTCTCCTAGATGGGACTCAGTCCTCCCTCCCTTTCTCCAGCTTGCATCCTGCCCGAGGGTGCACCCAAGTGAAACCCTCACACAGCTCCTGTTTATCAGTCAGTGCAACCCTGAGGGGGATGGGGACCGTGGGCGGCGGCGGGAGTGGCAGGGCCAGGCCTGGACACACCGCGTTAACCTGGGTAAGGGGCTGTGGTCGCCCTGAGTAGGCTCTGAGTCTGCTTCCCCAGCAGGAGGAAGAAGTTCTGGCTGTGGTTCAAGGAGAAGTAAATAAGACACTCCTGGGTGGGAAAAAAAATGCTACTTTTTAATTCACAAGGAAAAGAAGTTAATGAGTGAAAAAATAAGTTACATCCAGAAAAATCTGTTCAACCAACTTGGGCTACAAATAGCTTGATGCTTTCCAGAAAAAAAAAAATAAATCTTAGTTAAGAGATCCTCAAGAGGCTGCGTTCAGCCCGTACTGTGTTTCCTCCCCCCTCCACAGACTCGTGGGCATCAGTGAGGTCGCACAGGATGGAAGATGGCCTCACAGTAAACCACAAGGATGGTGACGAGAGGACAAGAGGGTGGCAAGCGAGGCAGGTGCTAGGGTTCAGGGGATTTTCTTCAGGTGACACACTCCCAGGTCACTCCCAGGAATTCGTTATGAGTATGGGAGCGGTGTGCAGAGCAGGCCGAGGTCAAGTTAAGTAAGAACCTGCTGAAGGACCTACTGCTCTGGCCAGCTCTGCTCAGGGCTCTCCTCACTCCACCTCGATGTTGCCCCTTCTCCCTCCTGCTCTGCCCGCGTCCACATCCAGCCCCACCAGCCCCCTTCCCTCCTCCCACACTGTCCTGGATGCTTGTGTGCAGTGTCCTCCAGCTTCTGGCTTGGGGGACTGCACCCCAACGTCCCATGCCGCCTTCCCGAGGTGCCTGCTCCTCAGCGTGCAGTGCTGGGGCCATGGACTGGGCTGTGGGCCAAGGTCAAGGCGTTCCTCCCCTCCTGCTGGTGATCTGAGCTCCCTGGTCTCAGAGCGTGGTTCCCTGGGCTGCTGGGAGTCAAGTTCATTCTCCCCACCCCGACTCTGGCACCCTCCCCCGGCCTACATGGCCCTCTCTGGGGCAGCCGTGATGCCTGCTGGGAGGGGCATTATGCCTCTCCTCCCCCGCGCAGACTGGAAGCAGAGGTTCACAGCGTGGTGAGACCACATAGCTGAACCTCCTGGCCCAGGCCTCACTCCAGCAAAGAGGGATGGCCTGCCCCCTGACCAGGACCAGCCAGGCAGCCCTGTCTGACCCTCCATCAGCTCAGTGACCAGACACTCTCCTGCCCCCTACCTCTGTCTGCTGGTGGGC
Source organism: Spilogale gracilis (assembly GCA_004023965.1). Taxonomy (NCBI): domain Eukaryota; kingdom Metazoa; phylum Chordata; class Mammalia; order Carnivora; family Mephitidae; genus Spilogale; species Spilogale gracilis. Next base: position 126,448 of record PITA01003389.1, read on the forward strand.
CTCCACACGCGGTCCTCGCTGGTCCCACTGCCTCAGCCAGCCCCGTGAGAAGACTGGAAACTACCCCCAGCCCCTGGGGCTCCCTGCCGGAAGGGCCACCCTGCTCTTGCGAGTGCATCCTTGAGTCCGCCACTTGGATAGCTCATCCCCACCTTGCCAACCCCAGGGGGCCAAGGCCTCGGAGCCTCACACACTGTTCTCAGCCCCTCCCGCCTGCCTGAGTGGGGTGCGTGGGCCCCGGAAGCTCTGGGGGTGGCTGTCTCACAGGGAGATGTGTGTGCAGTGAGGAACTGCTGGAGAAGGCTTTCTTGATCACCTTGTTAGAAAGCTGTAAGGGGGTCATGACACACGCCGTCTTCCTCACCAGTCAGAGCGGAGTCCACCGCAGCTGCCCCTGCTGGGAGGGTGCTGCCCAGCCCCGTGAAGGCGGCCTGTGTGTTGCAGGGGCCAGAGCAGGGCTCCAAGTGGGGCAGAGCCACCGTCCACACCAAGTCCCCCATTCACTGGGCAGCTGGCGGAGGGCTACAAAGGGTGCCTGTGCTCCAAGGCACTGAGCCAGCATGGGGACCTGGGGACCCAGAGCAGCAGGAGACAGGCTTTCTCGCTGGCAAGGGTCAGTGTGGGGGCAGTGCGGACCCCCAGCTACATCAGATGAGGCACTGTCCCCTGGGAGAGGAGGCAGAGAGCAGCTCAGGGCAGGCGCAGGAGTGACCGGGACCCACAGTGCAGTGTGCCTCAGTACAGAAGAGACGCTGACCGTATCGCCCCCAGGGGCCCTCCAACGGTATACACGTGGGGGTCAACAGGAGACGGGACCTCCTCCAAAGTGTCTTAGCACCTCTGAGGCTCTGTCCTTGCTGTATCCCTGTGATCTCAGGAGAAGCCTAAGGTAGATACAGGACATGTGCCAACATGGGGATTCTCCCAGAAGCACCCATGCATTGTAAGATGCTGGGGACTGGGAGCAGCCAGGTGAGGTCACTTTGCCTGTGACCTGCCTCTCCTGCCAGAGAAGGCCGAGGGCTGGCTTCCCAAGGCTGGCCCCAGCCCCCTGCTGCACCCGGCGCCTTGGTCTGCTGTGTGAGCATCTGGCCCAGACAGATGGGGAAACCTCCCGGGATAAATAGGACGCAGGGAGGACTTTGGGCCGTGCTACCCAGCCGTGCAGGCCATGTCCCTCACTGGCCTTGGCACCCGCCAAGTCCATGGCACTCTGCCCCATGCGTGCTAGCCACAGGGCCGTGGCTTCGCCCAGGGAGGGGGTGGCAGGTCCTTGGTGCAAGTGCGTTGCCTGTCCCATCCAGGTGAGAAGGCAGACATCAGGGCATGCGTCACCTATTTCCAAGGTCTCTGGTGACTGGTCACAGCTGGATGAAGGCAAGGACTTGGGCTCTTTTCCCTGCCCCTTGCGCGGGCCGTAGACTGTAGAGAGTCCCTCTGTCTGTGCTGGGCCTACCCCTACGGCGGGAGCCAGGGTCGGGGGCTGGTAGGGCATTAAAGGAGCTGTCATCCCTGAGGCCTAGGTGGGCAACTGCTCCTTCCTACAAGGCGAGCACAAAGGCTCTCCCTGCCTCCTCTCTGCTCCCAGGTGGCCAGTCCCCACTGGGTATTCTTTGCACAACCGTAGCAGGCCAGAGCCTTGTGCTCCCCTCAAGGAGGTCTCCCAGTGGCTGGGAGACAGATCAGCCGCCATACACCGGGAGGCCTCCACACGCCTTTCACTGGACAAGGCCAAATGTCTAAGGCCTGTGGCCGGCTAGAGTCAGCCTTGATAATGCATGCAGGAAAGTCTGTGTGCCCCATAGGATACTCTGCTGAGGTTGGTGCCTGCCTCTTCGCCATTCCAAAGGTTATTTCTTTTCTTTTTTTTTTCTTTAAAGATTTTATTTATTTATTTGACAGAGGGAGAGATAATAGTAGATAGATAGATAGATAGATAGATAGATAGATAGATAGCGAACACACAAGCAGAGGAAGAGGGAGAAGCAGGCTCGAAGGAGCCCGATGCAGGGCTCCATCCCAGGACCCTGGGATCATGACCTGAGCCGAAGGCAGACGCTTAAGGACTGAGCCCCCAGGCGCCCCTCTAAGCATCAATGCTTCTGGCCGGGGTTCAGCCCAAAGAAGCGTCACTAAGGTGCATTTGGGTGCTGGCTCTAGGAGGTGGGACCCCTAGGAAAACTGAATCACTCAGACTCACACCTCCCCTCAGGCTCTTGCCACAAGCTCATTTCTTGCAGTCACACTTCCCAAGCGCCCACGGGCACCGGCGTGTCCTAGAGTGAGTCCTGCCTCATGCTGTCGCCGGGTGAGAAGGCACACGTGCCCTCCTGGGCAGGACATACAGCTGATGTGTTAAAGTGCTCCTCCGTCTGGAACTTCCCAGGCAGCTGTGGGCCGCGGGTGGAGGCCCTGCCCAGCTGTACGCCACAGGCAGGACAAAGTGGTGGCCGCCAGTCTCCTTCCCCGGGGTTTCTCACTGAGGGGATCAAAATGCCACAGGCCCCCAGAGGATGCTGCCCACAGGCCAGGAGGGAGGGCATGGGCTATGAGGGTTGAGCACAAAGGCCCGAGGAACCACCTGGAGCAGGGCAGAGGGGTCGTGGGTGGGTGCTGGTCAAATCAGTGCTCAGGAGAGCAGGGACGTCTGTAGAGCTGGGGATGAAAGCATGCCTTTGCAAGGGTATTGCTGGGCTGGTCTTCCCACTGGCTGCTGCTGGGAGCAGGACCAGCATGCCAGGCGTGGGCCCTGTTGCCAAGACAGAACCCCTCCCCGGCGCGGGGGTCCACGACTCCCATAACAGACACTGACTGGTCTAACCAGGGGTCCAACTGGAGCACCTCTGCGGGCTCAGATGCCCTGGCCCAAGCTGCGGGACCAGCCGTTCGGAGGTCTGGAGCAGGCCTGCCACAGCCAGGGGGACTGGAGATGGTGGGCAAATCCGGTGTGGTGAGGGTTCGAGTAGAGGGTGATAATGACCAGAAGAGCTTTGGGGAGAAGGGGCTGGTTCCTTTCATGTTCATGGGCACCCAGGAGGGTATCAGCCACCCCTAGGCCCTGCTGGAATGCCACTTCTGTCCCTGTGGGAGGTGGAGCCGCTTAGACAGGGCAGGGCTTTGGCCCTCCTGGGAGTGGGTGGGGCTCCTCCTCCTCCCTCCACACTGCAGGAACCCATGGGGGCAGGGCGGGGACGCCTGTCCTGCCTGTGGCCCCAGCTCAGACCCATCCAGAGCTTCTGAGACCAAATCAGAGAAGAGGGAGGAGCCCAGATCCCAACCTGCGGGGGAAGAAAGCCGGAGGCAGCCAACTGGGGGCCGGGGAGGGGACCCCCACCAGCCCCTTGGCCTACCACCAGATACAATACTTCCTCTATCAGCTCAGTGCTGAAAGGCCCAGACAGTAATCCCTACAGCCTGCTGGACACATCTGAGCCAGGGTCCCTGGCTGATTCAGACCCTGGGAAACCCTTCCCTCCCGCCCCCAGTAAGTGCCAGTCACCACATGGATGAGGACAGGACTGTCACGGACGGAGTCCTCGAATCCGATGGGCACAGCAGGACAGAGAATGGCCTGGAAGATGAGTCGGGACCCCCGTGTCTGAAACCGGAGCCACTGCAGCTGTAAGTGTGGGAAGCAGGCCGATGGCCCCATCCATGGACACCATCAGCCAGTGACTGTGGTCGACCATACGTCCAGAGCAGAGGCTCACAGCTGCCAGCATCCCTCCCGACCCCAGAACGCCCTCAGAGGGCTCTCGTTCAGGACAGAAGGGCGCCTCTGTCAGCAAGTTCCCTAAGGGCCCCGCGGAGAAGGGGGAGCTCTCCACTCCCTCCTGGAGTGGGTAGTTTGGTGAACGGGGTTTCATAAAACCTCTAGCCCACATCCTTCCCTTCTGCATCTCGCTTGCTACCCAACACCATGGCCCCCACAGGCCCCACTGGCTTGTCCTGGAACTGCTCCCCTGGGGGGAAGGGGGGAACACAGCAGCTTCGGGTCCCCCCTCAACCTTAAGGAGGTAGTGGAAGGCTGGGTAACAGAGTCATATCCCCTCCCTCTTGTCCACCCAGAGTGAGGGCAGCCTCTCTCCTTCCCATCACATGGGGTGTGCTTTTATTCTCTAATGCCCCAATCTCTCTGAACACCCCCATCCTCTGCCTGCTGGTGCGGGGTTCTCCTTGACTCACCCAAGTCTGACAGTTCAGGGGGCTCCCCTGCTATCCCTCCTTCCATCCTATCCCCCCCATTACTTGGGCCTCATCACTGTGGAAGACGGCGATAGTAAGGGTATAAGTGGGTAGGAGGCATGGGGAAAGTTTTGGGGTAGAACCAAGGGTGTGTATGAAGGGGGGTGACAAGGTCCCCCAGGGAAGGGAGAACCAACCTTGTCTGGTGGATGGGAAGGCATGTTTATTTTCACTGCATGGTATTTAAAAAGATAATTTTAAAAAATCCAAATGGCAAAAAAAAAAAAAAAAAAAAAAACCCACAAAAAAACAAAAACAAAAAAACCCCCGAGACTGTCAAAAACAAAAAGGCAACCTAATTCCAGAATGGGCAAAGAACCAAACTGCTATTTCTCCCAAGAGGAGCCTGTCGGAGATGGAAGCTGGAGATTCCTGAGACCCACCTCGGCCCAGGCTTGCCACCCTGACCCGCACACCCGGCCTTCTGTGGGCCTTCCTTCCTGTGTCCAGCCTGGACCTCGGGCCATTTTCAAAGACCTTTCTGAGGACCACAACAACCTACTCATCCTGGCTTATATCCATATGGCCTCATGTCAGGCCATACCCCTCCTGCCACGCTGAGCCCAGGCACTGCCCCCGGCCTTCCTCCTCTCCCCGCCTTTGGCAAGAGCCTTTTCATGCCTCCTCCCCTGACATTCATCCTAGCAACTGTCTTGACTGGGAGCCCCTCCCATACTCCCTCCTGCACTCCCTGCACTCCCAGGAGCGGGCACATAGCAAATGCCCTCAGCAAAGTCTGAATGGGAGACTCGGGGAAAGGGGCATTCACAGACAGAGGGGCCTGGACTCCGGACTTTGCCAGACACTAGGATGTGGCAAGGGACCCTGTTTGGGGGACGGATGTGGACAGGGCCTCCCGGAATCCCAGAGAGGAGACAACTGTGACAAGGAGTGGGGGGATGCCAAAAATGGAGAGGGGTCGACAGCAGCGGTGCCAGAGTGGTGACCCCTGGCGTTCTAGGCTTTTCCATATAGTGCCTATAGCTCAAGGCGATTCCAGAGGGGACACGGGGGCAGAGAATGGGGCAGTGGTGCTAGCTGTTTGGCTGCCTGGTCTTGACGCTGGCTTAGAGAACGTCCTTGATAACTGATGCTTTTTGAGACTCAGATGAAAGATAGAGGCACACAGGTGCTATGGATATGGGGATGGGACAGACAAGGGCTACCTATGGCATGTCACAGCCCTGGGTGGTGAGGCCCCACAGGGAGGGGCCCAAGGTCACACTGGGGGCCCAGGGAAGCCTTGGGCAGCACAGGCCATGTATGTGTCCTCACGAATTTGCTCTGCTCTCGCCTGCCTCCCCAGAGGGCCATACGAGGCAGCCAAAATCAGAATTAATATTCTTTTCTAAATTAAACTTGTTATTTTGAGATGGATTTGGAAGAAATAACACAGCAAGATCTCATTCACTCAGTTTCCCCAATTGTAGCAAAACCATATTATATATCACAGAGCACCCCCTTTAACCCCTGTGAACCTCCATCTCTATAATGTTGTCACTTTGTGAATGTCACATTAATGGGCATCTGTACATTGTGTTTCCTTCACTCAGCATAATTACCTGGAGATTCACCCAGGTTTCTGTGTGTATAGGCAGCTCCTTTCTTTTTTACTGCTGTGTAATAGTCCACGGCATGGACATACCAAGGTTTCTTGAGCCATTCACCTGTTGAAGGATGTCTGTGTTGTTTTCTAGCTATTGTAAATATAGCTGCTAGGAACATTCTTGTAGAGGTCCTTGCATGAATGGAGTTTTCATTTCTCTGGGTGATATGCCCAGGAGGGTAGTCCTGTGATAATTGCATGTTTAGGTTTTTAAGAAACTGCCAAACTGTTTTCTAGAGGCACCAAAACATTTTCCATACCCACCAGCCATGTGTGAAGGATTCCATTTCTCTGCCTTCTCACCAGCAATTGCCACGGTCACTTTTCCCCCTATTCTTAGATGTGTAATGACATCTCACTGTGGTTTTAATTTGCATTTCCCTCATGGCTAATGATGTGCCTTTTGTGGGCTTACGTGCATTTGTATATCCTCCTTAACGGAATGTCTATTTATGTCTTTTGCCCATGTTCTAATTAGATTGGTTATTTTTTTGTTTTTTACTGTTGAGTCTTGAGTTCTTGACACCAGTCCTTCATTAGATACATCATTTGTGAATATTTTCTCCTTGTCTGTAGCTTGTCTTTTCATCCTTTTAACAGGGGGTCTTTTACAGAGCAAAATTTTTAATTTTAATGGAGTCCAATTAATAATTTTTTTCTTTCTACGGTTTGCGCTTCTGGGGTCAAGTCTAAGAATTTGTTGCCCAGTCCTACATCCAAAAGATTTTCTCCTGTTTTATTTTTTCTAATAATTTTATAGATTTAATTTTAAATTTAAGCCCACAACTTTATTTTGAAGTATTTTTTATATAAGTTGTAAGATTTAGGTTGAGTGTCTTATTTACCTATGGATGTCCAATTCCTCCAACAATGTTTGCTTCATCCTTTCTTCATCGAGTTGCTTTTGAACTTCAGTTCAAAATCAGTTTGGCATGTTTATGTGGATCTATTTCTGGGGGGTACCCTATCCTGTTTCGTTGATCTGTGTGTCTATCCCTCTGCTAATACCATATAGTTTGTTTTTTTTTTAAGATTTTATTTATTTGACAGAGAGAAACACAGCCAGAGAGGGAACACAAGCATGGGGAGTGAGAGAGGGAGAAGCAAGTTTCCCGCCGAGCAGGGAGCCCGACGCGGGGCTCAATCCCGGGTCTCCGGGATCATGACCTGAGCCGAAGGCAGTCGCTAAACGAACTGAGCCACCCAGGTGCCCCTAATACCATATAGTTTTAATAACTGTAGCCATAGAATACACACACATTGTATATTATATATTAATAATGTAGACTATTTCTTTTCATTTCAGCAAGGTTACATAGTACAAGATCAGTATATAAAAATCAATTGTATTTCTGTATATTAGCAATGAACACATGGAAACCAAGATTATAAATATGATACCATTTACAGTCTTCCAAGAACTGAAATACTTAGGTATAAATTTACGGACTGAGACAACAGAATACAGATGAAAGAAATTAAAGTAGATCTAAATAAAAGGAGTGACATACCATATTCATGGATTGGAGAACTCAACATTGTAAAGATGTCAGTTCTCCTAATCTTGATATATAGTTGCTATTCCTATCAATATATAGCAAAATAAAAAAATACCAAATTCCTGCAAGATTTTTTGCATATATGGACAAGGTTATTCTAAAGTTTATGTGGAGAGGCAAAGGAACTGTTATTTTAATTTGCTTAACACAGATTGGGCATTTCATTTTTGTTTTGTTTTGTTTTGTTCTAAATTCTTTTATTGAAGTAATGCGGTGAAATGCACAGATCTTAAACACTCAACTAATAAATATTGTCCAATACAGAGAACCATGTTACCAAAACCCCAATCAAGACCCCATCTTCTTTATCCCTAATTTCCTGTGCCTCTTCCCAGTTAATTCCCACCACCATCACATGCCCCAGCCCCACATAACTGCTGATCTGCTTTCTATCACAGCAGAATAATTTTACCTATTTTAGAACTTCATATAAAGGGAATTGTACAATACATACTTTCAAAAACTCTGACTTTTAACTTGGTATAATTATTTTGGAATTCGTCTATGTTCTTAAGTGTATCAACAGGTCATTTTTTTTACTGCTGAGTAATATTCCGTTGGATAGGTATGCCACACCCTGTTTATCCATTCACTGTTGATGGACATTGGGTTGTTTCCTGTTTGAGGCTATTACAAATACAGCTGTTATGAACATATATGTTTGGACATATATTTCCCTTCCTCTTGGGTACATAGCTAGGAGTACAATGGCTGAATCACATAGATGTACGTTTAATGTTATAAGAAACTGTCAACTGCTTCTATAGCGGTGGCACTATTTTATTCCCATCAGCAGTATGTGAGAGTTCCAGTTGTTCTATATCCTAGTCAACACTTGTAAGGGTCAGTCTTTTATCTCAGCTATTCTAATGGTTGTACAGGGATATCTCATTGCAGTTTTCATTTTTATTTCCTTGATGGCTAATGATTCTGAGTGTTTCTTCAGTGTTTATTGGCCAATTTTAGGTCTTCTTTTGTGAAGTGTCTATTCAAATTTTTTGCCCATTTTAAAAATGGATTATCTTTTTATTATTGATGTGTAGGTTTTTTAAAAATATATGTGAGTACAAGTTTAGTGTTTGATAGGTTCATTGCAAAAAATTTTTTCCCAGACAATGACTTGATTTTCATCTTCTTAATGGTATCTTTCAAGAAATAAATATTTATAATTTAATAAATGTCAATTTATCCATTTTTTAATACTTCATGCTTTTTTTGTTGTGTTGTTCTCTCCAAGGAATCTTTGCCTACTTATTCCAAGCTCACAAATATATTCTCTTCCGTTTCTTTTAGAAAGTTTATAGTTTTACTGTTTGTTTAAGACTATGATCCATCCTGAATTAATTTTTGTGTATAATGTTAGGTAGAGGTCAAAGTTCGTTCTGTACCCTCCCCCTCAGCTTATCCAGTAGTCTTAGCATCATTTGTTGAGAAACTTTGGTTGTCCCTATTGAACTGCCATGGTGCCATTGATGAAAATCAAGATTTTGGAACTACAAGGTGGATATCTTTCTAGATTCTTTTTTTAAATTAATTAATTAATTAATTTGATACAGAGAGAGATCACAGGTAGGCAGAGAAGCAGACAGAGAGAGAGGAGGAAGCAGGCTCCCTGCTGAGCAGAGAGCCTGACACAGGACTTGATCCCAGGACCCTGAGATCATGACCTGAGCCAAAGGCAGAGGCTTAACCCTCTGAGCCCTACAGTCACTCTGGGAGGTGCCAGGGCTAGGGGTTCAGCACATCACACAACATCCAATTGCTCCCTCATCTTCAGTTCCTCTCTCCGAGCCTTGGGCACCCCACTCTGCAGTGGAGACCCTTGAGCACTCCCCTCTTTCTGGATTCTTGATTCTGTTCTGAAATGATTATCTATAACTGCATAACAATTCAAAACTTAGTGACTTAAGACACCGGTTTAGACATTTTGTTGCCTATCATGGATTCCATGGGTCAGAAATTATGGGGGACTTAGCTGGATAGTTCCTATGATTTGAGGCAGAGGATCTCTGGAGTTAGAGCAGCTGGCTGGACATCTCCCTTCCCAAGAAATCTCAGGGCTTCTTTATATCGTCTCTGCAGGTGGGCTTGCCTGAAAATCCATCTCTGCAGGGAGGACAGCCTGACAATTGGCTCAGCAGGTGGGCTAGCCTGGCCCCTGAAAGCATGGTGGCCTCAAGGCTCTAAGCACAAGTACTCCAGCACCGAGGCGAGTGCTGCCTTATCTTTTATGAAGCAGCCTCAGAAGCTGTGCGGCATCACTTCTGCTGTAATCTGTTGACTATAAGACAGTATGAGATCACTTGCATTCAAGGGTGTCAAGGGTCTAGAAGCACACGTAGGATGGAAGACATTGTCGTGGCCATCTTTGAAAAATGCAATCAGTAAAATCTCATCCTGTTTTGGGATCATTCTTTTATCTCTCTGTTCTGCAGACTGGGTAATCTATATTGATCTGTCTCTGACCAGCAGTGTGGGGGTGGACTGGAGCGGGCGCCAGGGAGATGCCTCCATTGAGCTGTGTTACAATGGAGGCCCGCAGGACAGGGACAGGAGGGGGGAGAGGTGTGACCCATCCAAGCCGTGCAGTCAGGGATGGCTGCCACAGACGTGGTGGGAGAGGAGACGTAGGAGAACATGGGTCCCCGATGTGGCTCTGAGACAGCGTGCTGCGTACAGGACCCCATAGGGATGTGTTCCAGGAGCGGGGGCCGCAGGGTGGGTGGGTGGGGGCTCACGGGCAGAACAGGAAAGCTGGGGTGGCAGGCGGCCAGGTGGGCCTCGGGCAGTGCTGAAACCCCAGCCTGCGGCCACACTGCCCTGACTCAGGCAGAAACCCCACACCAGAGTGTTTGAGTTGGCCAGGGTTCACGTGGAGGACGGCAGAGCTGAATGCCGCTGTCTCGGGCTCCAGGAGAGGCGCTGAGTGAGAGGGAGCATTCCGTGCTGGCGGCTGCCTGCTCCATGACCCGGGGGACAGGCCTGGCGCTGTCCTGGCTGGCCAGGGGGAAGACACCGGGCTGGGTTCTGCCGCTCTCTCTAAGGCGTCGGCACCCCCGGAACCCACAGAGTCTCAGACCATCTTAGCGTTTTTCTTGCATAGACAAGCCCCCTTCCCAGCCCACAGATCCAAGGGGAACCCTAAAAACCACTATTGACAGAAGTTCCAGCAGCATAACCCACCCCAAAGTGGCTGGGCTGCCTTCAAGAAACGCCCCAGCTTTTGGGGTCTAATCCAGGGGTAAGGGGGACAGTCTGGGGACCATCCCGGCTCCTCCCCCTCAGTCTATCTCCCTGGCTCCCACATTTCCCCCTCTTTCCTCCAACCCCAGGGCCTTTGCTCATTCTTGTCTCCTGGAAGCTGGCTCCTCCTCGCTTCCATCTCAGCCCACTGGCCTTGCCTTAGATGGCACCCCACTGCTTCTTTCTCTCCGGCGCACGTGGTTTTTCATTTACGTGTTAGTGTCCCTCTCACATGCATCGAACCCCTGAGAACAAGCCCCCCAGCCCATCTGGTTCACAGGCTCGCCTGTGACATGTAACAGGCAGAGTGCACGGAACTGACGGGAGGAAAGCGACCCATCTCAGGGGACCTCGCTAAGGGCTACCCTGTAGGAAAGGTTCCTGTGGAGGAGGCTGCAGACCCCAAATTCAGGTGAGGGCGGGTGCTCCTGGGCCCAGAACCCCAGCTCCCCAGGCCGGCTGTCGCCTTCCCGCCTCCCACGGGCGGCCGCAGGTAAAGGTTCATGGCATGGCACACTCAGCAGACCCACAGGGGACCGTCCCTGCTCTCACCCTGGGCTTTCCCAGCTTACCCCACACACCCCTGCCAACCAGGCGCCCAAAGAAGAATCTCAGAGTCGCATTGATCTTTCCTCCCTCATCCTCCACGTGGGTCAACATGCCCCCGGCATACTCAGATTCGCTGTCTCTTCTCCATCGCCACGGGGACTGGCCTGCTCGGGCTGCCGTAACAAAGACCACGGAGTGGGCAGCTTAAACCACAGAATGGGTGTCCTTGGGGTCCTGGGGACTGGAGGTCTGACCTCAAGTGTAGCCGGGGCTGTCATTTCCCCATGACAGTGCCTCTGTGAGTGTGTGTGGGTCCTAGTCCCCTCTTCTTGTGACGACACCAGTCATGTTGGATCAGGGCCCACGTATAGGACCTTATTTAGCCTTGAAGACCCTATCTCTAAATACAGTCACTCTGGGAGGTGCCAGGGCTAGGGGTTCAGCCCATCACACGACACCCAATTGCTCCCTCATCTTTACTTCCTCTCTCCGAGCCTTGGGCACCGCACTCTGCAGTGGGGACCCTTGAGCATTGCCCTTTTAGCTCGCAGGCCCCAGCCCTCCTCACCAAGCACAGAGGCCCATGTGAGAAGCCCAAGCCCGCTCTCCCATGCTTGCCTCCCTTTCTCCATTTACCTTGTGGGCTCTGGTCAACAGGCCTGACCACCTTCCTTCAAACACATAACGCACATGGCAGTCCCCCAGGGCCTTTGGTCTACCTGGAGTCAAGGATGAGGGTCACCCAAGACTTCCCACGCAACTCTGGTCATGCATCTGTATTAATTCATTTGTGAAAAGATTCTATTTTATTTATTTATTTGAGACAGAAAGAGAGAGAGAGAGCATGAGTGGGGGGAAGGGAGGGGCTGAGACAGAGGGAGAGAGAGAAGCAGACTCCTCAACTGAGCAGACAGCCTGACACAGGACTCGAACCCAGGACTCCGAGATCTTGACCTGAGCCAAAGACAGATGCTTCACCAACTAAGTCACCCGGGCGCCCCTGCATTTGTTTTTGTTTTTTTGTTTTGTTTTGTTGAAAAGATTTTATTTATTTGACAGAGAGAAACACAGCCAGAGAGGGAACACAAGCAGAGGGACTGAAAGAGGGAGAAGCAGGCTTCCCACCGAGCAGGGAGCCCGATGTGGGACTCGATCCCAGGTCTCCGGGATCATGACCTTAGCCAAAGGCAGTCGCTTAACCAACTGAGCCACCCAGGCGCCCCCCTGCATTTGTTTTTTGACAACAAACAAGCTTTATGGAGACCACATACCATACAATTCACTCAGTTAAAGTGTGCCATTCGAAGTCTAGAATATTCGGAGTTCTGCACCCATCCCCCAAATGAAATTTAGAACTTTTTATTGAAACACAATCTGCCTACAATAAAATCCACCCTCATAAAATGTGTAACTCAGGGGATTTTAGTTCATTCACAAGTCGTACCTCAGTCACCACTCCCTAACGCTAGAACATCTCCATCACCCCAAAGAACACACACCCCCGCCGCAGTCGCTCCTTGTGCCCCTCTCCCAGCCCCCAGGGGCCACCTGCCTGCCTTCGCTCTGCACAGACTTGCCTATCCTGGACGCTTCCTATACAAGGAGTTGGGCGAGGGTGGCCTTCTATGTTCGGCTCATTTCGCTTAGCACCCGGGTTTCAAGATTCATCTGTGTGGGAACGTGGGTCCGAACTCCATTCCTATTTATGGCCAAATAATATTCTACTGTGTGGCTGGAACTCATCCGATTCGTTTCTTTTCTTTCCTTCCTTTCTTTCTTTTTTTTTTATTTTTAAAGATTTTATTTATTTATTTGAGAGACAGAGAGAGTGAGTGAGAGAGCATGAGAGGGGAAGTCAGAGGGAGAAGCAGACTCCCCACGCAGCTGGGAGCCCGACGTGGGACTCAATCCCGGGACTCCAGGATCATGACCTGAGCCGAAGGCAGTGGCTTCACCAACTGAGCCACCCAGGCGCCCATCCAGTTCGTCTCTGTACCAGTCTTCTTATGGACATGTTTTCGTCTCTTTGGGGCAGATCACATGGAGTTTCTGCATCCTAAGGTCCCGTGTTTTCCTGATTGCCTGGATTTGCTGTCCGTTTCCTCCATCTGGGAGGAAGGAGGCATGAGGATGGGCCGTGTCTGCAGTGCAGATCCTGTCCGGAGCCAGGGAGAGGATGGCTGAGGCTTACCCCTGCGCCACGGACATCTTGTGTGCTCCAGTTCCCATGGCCCTCAAGGGGCCCCCCTCCCAATTCCTTGCTCCCTCTTCTGTCACGCCCTGGATTTCTGCCAGGAAGAGTTCATGGAACACAAGTGGCCGCTAAACTGTCCCAGGGAGGTTGCCATGCGGCCTCGCCTGGGGTCTCCCCCAAGAGAGTTCTGTGGTCATGGCTGTCCCAGGGACTACCGTGTTGGAAAGAGGCAGGGCGGAGAAGGTAGGAGCAGACACTCCCCTGAGGGCCCAGAGCACCTAATTTGCTGTCAGGGGTCTTTGTGCTAAGTCGTCATGTAAACGTGGGTCTTCAGCTTTTCTAGAAAGTCCGAATGAGCCACCATGTGGAAGATGAGTGCCACCCACGCTTGCTTTGTTGGTGACAACTGTTGGATCCCACCTGGTGACTTGTCCCATCAGAGAGTCATGGGACTGAGATTTGGGGTCTGGATCTAGAGTCCTGGGATGGGATCTGGGGTCTGGGACCAGAGACTGGAGGCCGGATTCTGGACTGGGTCTGGGGTCTGTGTCTGGATGCTAAAGTCTAGAGATGAGCTTGGGTTCTGGGTCAGGGGACTGAAATCTGGACTAGTTCTGTGAGTTGAGTGGGGTCTGAGTGTAGGGGCCAGGCCTGGAGTCTGGGTCTAGGTCTGGGTCTGGGGCTGAGGTCTGGGTCTGGGGTCTGGGGCT
>PITA01003390.1:0-26047 GCA_004023965.1 Spilogale gracilis
TGGACTTTTTCAGTGGGAAGAGATCAATACTTTAAAGGTAATTCATTCCCATAAGGTGAATTTCTAGATTTTAGAAACTATACCTATGAAATGAATAGTGTATATACTTTTATGATTCTAAACTCTCAATTTTAATCTAGTCTTCTCACCTAAACTTCAGAACTGTATATGCAGACATCCAATTGATCCCTCTATATGCTTAGATTGTTCAGGACAAATGAAAACTCAGCATATTTCAAAGTAAATCTATTTTCTTTCCTCATACCTGCTCTTTTTCTAGTGCTTCCTAACTCGGGAAACAATTTTCCTTTCTCCAAGAATGATACCCTTACCCACATAGTTTCTCAAGACAAAATGTTGATGTTATCTTTTGAGGTTACCTTTCCCCACATAATTTCTCAAGACAAAATGTTGAGGTTATCATTTCTTAACATTCCCAAGAAAATGCCAAATTGTGTTGATTGTATCAGCTAAAAAGTCTTTGACTCTGGCTTCTCTCCATTTTTACCAACATCACCATAAATAATAAGTCACTTCTGGTATTCTCAACCATCTCTTAATTGATTTCCCTTCGAGCTTTTGAAAATCTGTAGTGCACATAAATTTAAGCCAAACAGTAAAAACCTGAAGCCAGAGGTCACTGTGACTAGGCCAGGACTCATTCCATGATTATACGAGCAACTTCTAGGAAATCATGAGAAGTCAGTCACTAACTGGGATACTATGCAGTAACAGCAAATCCTAAGAATTGGTAAACTGAGTAGATCTTCCAGAAGTACAACTGAGACACTTGGTAGAGTGGGATCCCAGAAACTTTGAGTAACTCAGGGAAGGAGTGGGAGGCCTTAAATATTTATATATACTGGGACACGTGGGTGACTCAGTCAGTGAAGCATCTGCCTTCAGCTCAGGTCATGATCTCAGGGTCCTGGCATCCAGCCCCATGTCGGGCTCTCCGCTCTCTTCTCTTCTCCCTCTCCCTCTGATCCTCTTCCCTGCTTGTGCACTCACTCTCTCTCTCTGTGTCTCAAATAAATAATATCTTATATATATATACATATATATGTATATATATAACTGAATTTTTAAAATAAAGGTAATGAAGCCTTGATTATGCAAATAATAGTAATAATATTAAATGTTCTATAGTAATTAGTGTATTCCTAGTTACTGAACCAGAGGAAATCATTTAAATTTACATTTAAATAATCTTCATTAGGCTTGGATAACTATGCCATATTTACCACAATAGCCTACCTTCAAGCTGCTCATAATATAATAAAAAATAAACCACTATGTTTTTAATACTCACAGTAGAGGTTTCTGTTGCTTATAGCCAAACCAATCCTTAACCAATATACCTACATTGGTCCCTTTTTTTTTCTCCTGTGTGAAATTATTTTCTTCTTACCTAAAGCATTTTATCTCACTTAATATAAACTAGCAATGGTCAATTTTCCAATGCCCTACTATGATTTAGTCTACCATAATTTAAATGTCACATCACAGCAATCATATCTTATTAAATTTTCAAAAGTTTTTAAATATTAACTTCTGAGGTTGAGATATGACAGAAAGTAAAATAACCAGGAAAATATATGAAAAAAAAAATAGAGGTATATATAGTGCAACTCCTTGGGAATTTTCTAATACAATAAATCAAATAATAAGGCAATCTACTTTGTGTAGTAAGTTACTTAATGAGAGAAATGAATAGTCAATATGTACTTGAAATCTCCTACCTTGTATTCACCCAATACTAGTTGAATGCAATCTAACCACCAATTATTTTGAAGTTAGTATGTACTAAATATATATTTAAGCCTATTCTCACGGGAAATCCTTCTATTTGACTTGCAAAGAACAAAACATGCACAATATAAGACTAAATTCTATCAAATACAATTCTGTTTGAATTGCACTTTCTTCCAAGGAAGCAATTCTTTCATTCATCTCTTTTTAATGGGATTAATCAACTACTGCTACAGGATTTTGCAGCTGCCTGTTTTAAAAGTTTATTAATTTTACCTGAAATCAAAATAATAAGCCAATCCATCTTCACTAGTGCCATTATCTTCATCCCCACTACTGTCAGAATAAGACTTTATCACTAAAAGTACAGTGGAAGAAAGGACTTTGCAAATATTTAGAAACAACTGTTGAAAAACGATCGTTGAAAGTGAATTATGCCCAAAGGCCACTACACTGCACAACTCTAGAGGGCACCATTCATAGCAGATAGCCCTGTTAGGGTTCCATACACACCACTTTTTCCTGTAATATCTTTTCTGCAAATCTGCTAGGGAGAATTCCACAATTGACTTTTCTGTCTCACCATAGATGGATGCCTTCAGTGGCAGAGTCATGTCTTTTATCTTCATATCAACATTGTTATGGTACACTGGTTGGCACAGAGTACAGAAATAAGATCAAAGATAATTCTCTGAACTGAACCGAACTTCTGTCTGTATTTGAAAGCATCACCAGAAAGCTAGTTTGGAGATTCTAGCTTACATCAGTATCTTTTATCAGGAGAAAGCTGATCAGGACCTAACGCACCACCTTAATAAATACATGGAGTTTGGATCAAGGAAGGGAAGAGTTGCCAAACTTGCAGTGGACCTGGGAACCCATGGAATGCAGGTAGTTTGAGATGAATCTCTTCAGATCCATAATCACACAGAGTCAGTCAACATTCTATTCAACATTCCCTAAAGTAGTTAATTCTCACCTCAATTTGCACATCAATTCACCACATAGTTTACACTTTTCAGTTCTAATCCTCTTTTCTCAGTTTTAGTTGCCAATTTATCAGCTTCCCATATAAGAAAATCCCTCTACTCCTACATCACTAAAACTCATGCAACATTTCAATTGGTAGCACTTGTCCAACAGCTCATGATGAAAAATATTACCATATGCACCATACAGAAAATTTAGGGGAAAAAATCATTGTTCTAATTTCTGACCTGATTTCTGAAAGGGCACTGAGGTTAAAAATAAGGATCATTGTTTTATTAAAATATTTATTAAATATTTTATAAAATAAAATATAAAAATTTACTCCTGTATATAATGTCATAGTTTTTCATTTGTTTATTTATTTTTGAGAGAGAGAGAAAGAGAAAGAGACCATGTGAATGGCCAGCAGGGGCAGAAGGAGAGGGAGAGAGAGAATCCCAAGCAGGCTCTGTATCCAGCATGGAGCTGGAGAAGTAGCTTGATCCCACAACCTCGAGATCATGACATGAGCTGAAACCAAGAGTCAACTCCCAACCGATTGAGCCACTCAATACCCCGATAATGTCATAGTTTTATGTCTTTCTGCTCTCCCCACAACTGAGAAACATTGCCTATTCATTTTTTTTCCCCAAATGCAGTATAGGTAGCAACCAAAAAAAATACTTTAGAGAGTGTTTTTTTTTTTTTTTTCCCTAGAGTTGAGAGGAAAAGGGTGACTCATCGTGGATTCATACCTAAGCAATATCACATTTCAAAGTTCTATGAAATTATGGTGTCACAACTGTAAAAGACTGATAAGCACTTGCTGGTAGCTACACTTTGACTGCTCTGAAGAGCAAGAGTATATGAGAGTATCTTGCCATTAGGAAACATCAGTTGAGAAGTTCACTTTATTATATTTGTAATCCCAACAGTGTAGGTAATTTGTTGGTCACCCGCATGGTTAGGAAAAAATCATATATAACAAACCAGGAGAGATACAGGTAAATGTTCTCAGTTAAAAAATCTTTAAGAAATCCCCAGAAAATCCCTATGAAAATGCTACCTTTGAATAGCCATCAACCCTAGAAAACCCAAAGGCTGGATTATAACAATATCTGTCAATAAAGAACATTCTGTCTCTTACCTCTCTTTGCCTTCAACCTTAAACTCGGAGGAACCCAAAGACAGCCTAGGATAGAATGGGGAAATAGGTAAGAGGAGACACACAGAGGGAGAAAAAGATAAGTCATCCATAACCCTCTATCCTAGCATCCTGCCTAATGCAAGACAGAGCTTGGGGAGGGTATTGGGTTTAAGAACAGTTCATGATATTGAGTTTTATATGGTCTAGACATTTACTGGAATGAGATTGTATGTTTATCCAGCATTTGCTGAAATTTTACAACTGGAAAATCACCAAATAGTAACTGAACATGCCCTGAATTTCTCTCCAGATACAGACAAGTAGTTGCTCCCCTAACAAAGTTTGAATAGGTCTTGAAAAAAAAAATAATGTTTTTTTTTCATGTTTCCTATCAATTTCTATTCTTTCAATCTAATGATTTCAGTAATAGTGATGTATAAAGGCGTAGAGGTATCCAAGAATAAGGTCTTCCTGAGGAACTAGAAGTGGACCCATAAAACTTAAACCTTTGTAAGATCTGCCAAAGTTCAAAATTAAAGTATGTCTTTTATTGGGCTCTGATATGCCTGGAAATATCTAGAAATCAAGACCAGTCTCACAAAAGATCCATATCTGTTCATAGCATGCACTATTGTTTCCCTATCTACCACATGCCATCGGATCCTCTAAACAGAATCCAATTTTTGCAGATAGCCATCCATCCTGAACATATCCTTATATTCATAGACAGCTGAACACCCCCAAATTCCAGTTAAGTCCAAGCTAATGAGGAAAATCCAATTTCCTTGCCTATTATGGTTTAAGTTACCTAATTTGCTATGGGTTGTAAGGAATGGCCTTTTAGAGGAAAGAGTTCTGAGGAATATTTTCAGAATCTGGATATTGTTGTCTATGAATACAGAAAACTGATTATCTTAACTCTCTGCTAGTGGTGACCCATGCAAAATATGAGCTATTGACTAGGCTCAGATAACATTTTGGCTTACCTGTAAGTCTCGAGCTATCTAGGTGACCATTTCTCTTTATGTAGTTGACATATTTTATATTACTGTTGCCAGATCAATTATTCCCAATCTAAGAATGAGAATACATGAGAGATCATGGAGAACGATCTCTCCCACCAATATCAAAAAAGTTGTTCCTTTAAAGTGGTCCAGAGATAGGCCATGGGAGACTGGCATGGAGCCCTGGAAACTTTGTATTGACTATCTAACCACACCCATGGCTCAAGAAATGTACCTTGAAGTCAGCCAGCCAAATGTTCTCTTTCCATTTAGGAAAAACTCTGCCAGCTAGGAAAGTACTACTTCAAGTTACGGCGTCATTTGGTCATTGGCTATTCTCTACACTGGTGGACATAATTTTTTAATGGACTTTGACAAAGGATATCTGTGGCTGCAGACTCGTAGTCAAGAAAGCCAAACCAGGGTGTTCAGCGATGTTCCCAAGTCTCTTTCAACGGCCAAGTGTAGGAGTGCCAAAAACTAATATATTCATTCATTCTAAATTAGGGTAATGTCAGAGAAGTGAGATTAAAAGACAATGAAGATAAGGTGCCTAGGTGGCTCAGTCAGCTAAGCGACCAACTCTTGGTTTCGGCTCAGGTCACGATCTCAGGGTCATGAGATGGATCCCTGCATTGGGCTCCATGCTCGCATGGAGTCTGCATGAGATTCTCTCTCACCTTTTTCCTCTGCCCTTCCCCCACTTCATTCTCTCTCCCTCTCTCTCTTAATAAATAAAATCTAAAGAAAGAAAGAAAAGAAGAAAGAGGTGATGAAGTTTAGTCTTGTAAACAATAGTGAACTTGAACAATGGCTCACATGTTTAGCCTGAAAAGGACCCAAAGAAGGAACAGTGAGACAGAACTTAAGGAGGAAAGCAAAAACCTATAGGTCTTCATGAGAAATGAAAATTGGGAATAACTGAGTGAAAGAACTAAATGCATATGCTTTGATTCCTACATTTTTTTTTTTGTAAATTTAATTTTAGAATGTGGGAAATTGGGGCACCTGAGAGGCTCATGTCCTGATTCCAGGGTCCTGGAATCAAGTGCAATGCCAGGCTCCCTGCTCAGCAGGAAGTCTGCTTCTCTCTCTCCCTATACACTCCCCCTCTCCTCCATTCATGCTTTTTATCTCAAATAAAAAAATAAAATCTTTAAAAATAATGAGGGAAATTTTCTTTTATTGTATACAGATTCCTATATGCTTGCATTACAGAAAATCATCTTAATATTTAATGGGTTAATTTTTACTTTATGTACCATAAATTCTAATAAATGTTGGTTTCAGGTTCATACCAAGAAGAAGAATAGAACATTTAGAATGCACAGTTGGATATACATACACAATGGAAGAAAACTCTGACAAGTTATCAATCACCTTGGGCTCTCCCTCATAAATATAGGAATGGCCATCATTATTCACATTTTTAGGAAGAAAGGTCAGAATTCTTCACGTGTCTTCCAGGTCAGAAGTCACACTAACAGCTGAGCAATGGCACAGATTTTACCCAAATCCAGTGAACATATATGTACATACAGCTGAAAACCTACAAATGTCCAGTTAGGGAACATACATTATCAAACTAATTCATTTGGCTCCTGTTTATATTTATTGTTAAAAGCTATTCTTTCATTTTATATTAGATATTTTCCTTTCAAATTAAATGATGCTAGTAAAATCATTACTGAAGATGGATTTATTTTGTAACCAAAAAATACTTTTCTTGATAGGAGAGATTGAGTATAATCCAACCTGTCTCTTCAGTATCTTACACTTAGTGGGTGCAGAGTAAATGCATAATAAATGTTTGATAAATAAGTAAACACACAAATGTTTATTTGATCTAGAGTTATTATATCTTTCAATACTTTCACCTTTAGTTAAGGTAAATTATTTTTCTCAAAAGAATAATAAAATAATATTATTTGGTGCTAGTAGGTCCTTTAGCATACATAAGAGAACCTGAATTAACTACAGTGTATTTTCAGTACTTACTACTTCTATATCAGAAGATCATGCCTGTAGTTGACAACCTTCTTGTTTCCAGTAAAATAATGTGAATATTAAATATGCAAGCTACATCAAGAAAATCTCAAATGGTACAAAACTGAAAGAGAGTAGTGAACTCTTAAATATACTTCCCCTTCATATTGAGAAGACTAATACCTGCCAGTTTATTAATTTACAGAAATGTTTCTAGATGAGAAAATAGGTGTGAGGCATCTGAGAAAGGTGATACACAACCACAAAGTGTCATTATAATATTCAAGCTGGTATTTTGATTTTTGTCTCTAGAAATTCTGTTTCTTCTGTAACAAGTACTTGAATAATTTTCCAAAGATTGCTACACACTCATTCTCACGTATCAGATCTAATGGCCCATATGCTCCTTAGGAAACATTAGCACTTTCCTACAGAAATACTCGCTAACACATGATACAAACTTCTGTAGCATTAGTTTGCAGGTGGAAAATGTTATAAAGACATACGAGCCCATTTTTAAAACATTTTAAATTGACTTTTTAATTTTAATCATTTTTAAGTTATTTTATTCTTTATGTGGGAGGACAAAACACTCTTGTACACTTTAGAAGCAACAGAACACAAAAATTTAATTCCCTCTGAATTAAAAAAAAATTTTGAAAAACATGTAATTCTCACTCACAGGTGATAATCTCAGTTTTCCATAAAAATCTGTTCTCCAAATAATAGACTACATTTGTAACTGTCCCTCCATCTCCTGGAAACTGTCCCTCCATCTCCTGGAAACCAAATAATAGACTACATTTGTAACTGTCCCCCCAACTCCTGGAGTAAGAACATCTGACTCAGGGACACTGACACAAGTAAATATAATGCTAACAATAATAATTGAAAAAGAAGCTGCAGGAGTTTTCCCAGGGATTTTCCTAAGTGTTTTGCATATGTTGTCCCACTAATTCTTAAGGCAATTCTATGGTGTGATGCTACTATTGTCCCCATCTTGTAGCCCAGGAACTAAGCTTGAGAAAGGCTATAGCTTGCCCCAATTCACATAACTAGTAGCTAGAAGAGCTGCCATTAGAAGCCACATTAGTAGACCAAAGCCTGGGCTCCGTCACTGCAGTACTGACTGTGGCTTTTTTTTTTTTTTAAATGTCGCTACAGAATTCTTCAACTTATAGAATAAGAGGATGATGTTACATAAACTGCATTTTTGTCATATTAAAAAAAATTACCACAATGGATATTTCACTCCTGGAAAGAAAGTACTCTAAGTAACAGAATTCAAGTCACGGTTTTAATTCACAATTTGCCAGCAGATCAGAGTCTTTACTAGGGGTTGTAAAGTTATCGGGACTCACAACCCAGGTATAAGAGGTTAAGTCTGTCTGTGTTTGTAGCTCAATACCAATATTCCCATGAACTAGAACCTCCACTTACACTGCCTGCTAGTCCTGTCTTTTCTGGCTGAGAGCTATCTTTGCAGAAATCAAAGCCAGAGAGCCAAGAAATGATTTACAATGGAAGCAATAGTTGGTAGGTGTTGGAGAGTTTTGCTTTGACTGAATTAATCTATGAAAAATATGTGTTTCATTCAGAAAGCAACGATACATATATAATAATTATAACCATGCATTTATCAATATTTATGGGGAACTTACCAGGTATCAGGCACTGCGTTTGGTATTGAGCAGATGAAGTCCCTGCTTCCATGGTGCTAACTATTCTATTTGCATATACAATTCTTATTTTATTGTATGTAATTACCTAATAGCAACAGGCAATAAATAAATGAGTAAATATCTTGTCAAATGGTGATACGTATAAAAAGGTGGATGTATGGTAACATTGGTCCCTTTACCATAGAGATGATCTCACTGACATGTGGAATTTGAGAAACAAGGTAGAGGGTCATGGGGGAAGGGAGGAAAAATGGAATGGGACAAAACCAGACAGGGAGACAAACCATGAGAGACTCTTAATCTCGGGAAACAAACTGAAGGTTGCTAGAGTGGAGGGGGCTGGGAGGGATGGGGTTGCTGGGGGACAGACACTGGTGAGCACTGTGAATTGTATAAGACTGAGGAAACACAGACCTGTAACCCTGAAACAAGTAATACATTATACGTTAATTTGAAGAAGAAGAAGAAGGAGGAGGAGGAGGAGGCGGAAGAGGAGGAGGGAAAAAAAAGTCCTCAATTTAACAAGTGCCTGAAAGAAGACTAGGCAGGAGCCAGGCTGATACAAGGAAAAGAATATCCCAGGCGGAAGAAGTAGCAAGTGCCAGGGTCCAGGAGTGGGAGCAGGGTTGCTACACTCATAAAACCTATAGGAGTTTGGCGGGGCTGGAACAGAGCTAGGCAGGCTTGAAGGAAGTCATGGAAGAGGGGTAGCAAGAGGACCCTGGGTCATGGAGACAGTGTGAGGAGAAAGAGGTCAGATTTTGTAGGGCCATAAGGGTCACAGTCATGATATGATCTGACTTCTGCATTAAAAGAATACCCTTGAAGCAAAGTCACGAACAGTCTGCAGAGCAGCAGGAGTGGAACAAAGGAGTTAGGAAGCAACTGCAGTGATGCTATCAGGAAACTGGGGGACTCGGCTGAGGGGAGCAACGGGGAAGCAAGAAGCCCCTGACAGTGGAAACATCTGAAGGCAAGAGTAACAAGGTACGATGTCAGCCTGGATGTGAGCAGTGACAGAAAGAAAGAAATTAAAGGTGACTGAGGTTTTCAACATGAGTAACTGAAAAATGGATCTGCCACACTCTGAGATGGGACAGATTAGGAGAAGAGGAGGTAGAAGATAAAGAGAAATTTAAGTTTGGTTTTGAATTTGTTAACTTGGGTGTTTATTAACTATCCAAGTAGCAGTGAATATACAAGTTTTAAATGCAGGTGAGCAGTCCACCCTAGAGATACAAAATTTGGAGCCATTAGCTTTAGACAGCTAAGAGCCTTAGGTACGAACAAGATCACTTACAAAGTGAATACAGATGGAGAATAGTAACGGTCCAAGGACTGAGCCCTGAGGAATCCAGTAAGATTGTAAGGCTGAGAAGGAGAATCTAGAGAGGTACAGAGGAACCTAGGAAATGGAGGCTATATGAAGAAAGTGTCTGAAGAAAAGGAGAAATGATAAACTGTGTCAAATGCATCTGATAGGTTCTTTTACATAAAGAATGAGAAATAGCCATTGAATATAACATTATATAGACACTGGTGATCAATGTTGGGCCGCTTTCATTCACAGGTGGGAAAGAATCTGAACTGAAATGAATTCAGGAGAGATTTGAAGGAGATGGGCTGGCAACAGCAAGTATAGGTACATCATGGTCACTATGTTTTCCTAACAAAAATCCAGGATATATGGTTTCATATATCATCTGTTAGGAGTCAGGACATTTAAACTTAAAACTGTCCCAGGAAATCCAAGACCTATACCGTCCGGTTACAATGCAAGTACCTTTACATGTGACTTTCCTATTATAGAGCAAACCCAGTGTAATGTTATCTTCATGAATCCTCAGTTCCTACAGACAGCCTGTCACAGCAGGCATTCTAGGGTGGATTGATAAATGTCTATCAAAAGTGTTAGTCACTGTATGATTTAGTAGGATGTTTCCTGAAGCATAAGGCCAAATACTATTTCTAAATTTAAAATACCCTACATATGATGTTTATGCAAGTGTGCATACTACCACATTTTCTGCCCATGAATAATGCATGTCCCATGCAATTTGAGTCCAAAATAAGAAAAAAGTGCTAAACATCTAATAGTCTCCATTAGAGAGGCATGAATAAAACTTCTGTGCCTGATACTAAAAGCCTAAAAGGAGATACTGGGTTAACTCTGTACAAATAATGATGATAATGATAATGATAATAAAGGACAAATAATTTTCTCCACCTCTGTCTTGTTATATTTCTCCTTCCATTCATTTTCACAATGATTCAAGTAAGTGAATCTTGCTTTAAAACCATAAGGCAAAGTGTTTATTTTTTGAGCACTGGATGATTGGGTCACTCTAGACCAATGTTAAATGCCGCAGGCATTGGAAAGCATACATAGGTGGAATCAAGACATGTAAATATGGTTAGCACACATATTACTAATTCTTCTTCACTGCAAACATGTCAGAAAAATTCAGCCCAGTCCAGAGTGGTACGGCTGTAGGCAGTCCAGTCTAGATCATATAAAAATTATGTTATTAGAAATTTAGATTTAAAAGGAAAATGCAATTTTGATTATCAAGTTGTAGGATTACTTGTGATGATTATTTTATTTTATAGATTTTATTATTTATTTGACAGAGAGAGAGAGAGAGAGAGAGAGAGAGAGAGAGAGAGAGAACAAGCCAGCCATGCAGCAGGCAGAGGGAAAGGGAGGAGCGGGCTTCCTGCTGAGCAGGGAGCCGGATGGAGGGCTCAAACTCAGGGTCCTGGGATCATGACCTGAGCTGAAGACAGACACTTAACCTGACTGAGCCACTCAGGTGCCTCTTGTGATGATTATTTTAATGGACTGACTAACTCCGCAGCCAGAGCTCAATATTAAATAGCCCTTGTGCCCACTGCCTTCAGAGGAATGAGCTCTAGATTCAGCTGTCCACCCCCCAGGATTGTTGTAACCCTGTGGTATACAAAGTAACATTGTAGTTATCACCGTGTGTGTGTTAGAGATAGACTGAAGTGAAATAATATGCTCTGTAATCAGTCTCCAGTGTCCTCAGACATTTCACTTCTAATTATTTTCTGTCCTTTGTCTTCAATTTCTTTCTCTTCTCTTCAAAGTAATGTAACCTTAAACTGTTTTTCATCCACACATCCTCCTCTACCTTTTGTTTCCTTCTCCCTTTCAGAGCTGTTTTTAAAAGTTCTCTACTTGGGGCACCTGGGTGGCTCAGTTGGTTAAGCAACGGCCTTCGGCTCAGGTCATGATCCTGGAGACCCGGGATCGAGTCCCATGTCGGGCTTCCTGCTCGGTGGGAAGCCTGCTTCTCCCTCTCTCACTCCCCCTGCTTGTGTTCCCTCTCTGCCTGTGTTTCTCTCTGTCAAATAAAATCTTTTTAAAAAATAAATAAATAAATAAAATAAAAGTTCTCTACATATTCCTATTCCCCGCCCTTTCTCCTTTCCTCTCATTTTTCATACAATTTCCTTACTCTTAATCTTACTTATCTGTTCAACAAGTACCTATGAGTCCAGCTCCATCAACAGAAATTTATTACTATTAGCCCAACATTGACTTTTTCTGTTGCATTCCTACTTCACATGTTTATGACTTATGTGACAGGAAACAGTATGTATCCTGTTGCTCAAACTGTAAACCTTTGAAAATAAACTCAACATCCCCCTTCAACACGGTAGTATTAATATAGCACCAAGTGCTATTGATTATACCTCTTTGCACTTCTATCCACTTCTTTCTAATGTCGTAGTTATGCTGGAGTTACATATGAGTATATTAAGTTACATACATAACTATGACATTTATATTGAGTTGCATCCTCAAACATTTATTGTCTGGATTCCCTCCAAAGCCTCGTACCTGGGCTTCTTGCAAACATTCTTGCCCCTGCTCAATGTATTATCTGTTGTGAAGCCTGAGTAAGATTTTTAAATGCAATCTGATCATGTCTCTCTCTTAGTGTCTTCTATTTCCCATTACCTTAGAAAATAATCAAAATTTCTTGAGATGAAGTTTTGGCTTAAAAAGTCAATTTTGATAGATGGTACTAATATCTCCACTCTCAATCCTTGCCATGTCCCTCCTATAAGCTGTACTACTACTAATGTGTTTGAACTATTATTTTCCCCTCTTTTTCTGGGGGGAGGGCACATACCATCTTCTCCCATCTCTAGATTTTCACATTTGATTACCTTCCCGTGCAACATTACCTTAAATTTGGAACAAGTGTCCACATCACAAAATTTTTTCATAGTCAGTATATTAGAATATGTAGCACTTTCTACATTTTGATGATGCTGGCCATACATTCTAAAATCTATGTTAATGTATTTATTGGGTTTAAGTTGGGTACCTTAGAATGTTCACAGTACTTGATGCTTAGTAACCAATTAATTAAAAAGTCTGGGAAAGAACTGTATAAATTGTTAAGCATTATATAATTGAAAGTAATAATATTACATTACTAAAATTCTTATAAAAGATGGGCATAGACAATATAAATTTCATTAAGCCTATTGTCACATTATTGAATTTACTATTTACATTTATGTTAGAGGAAGAGAAATTATTTACAAATAACTAAAACTCAAAAAGCTTCTCTTCTGGTTTTGTCTGTTGAAATTACAATTATACTGTCATTATGTAACATCGATTTACAAGATACAGAATCATACTACTTTTTTTTGAAAGAATAATGTAAAAATACAGGCCTATTTTGTATTTTACAATGAACAATGTAATGGAGGGCTTCTGTTAGGTTTAGTATGTCACTTTAAAAAATTCAATAGTAGTTCATATAAACAAAGGAAGAAATCACAATTTTCAGGAAGCCTAAGGCAAATTCTTTTAAAAATGGAATTATCTATGGACAAATAATCAACTTCAGTTTCAGTTTCACAGGGAAAAAGTTTCCCTAGTTTATTTTCCCAAAGAAATTCCTAGTCCATATTGCCCCCCAAAATCATTAGTGACTTAGTTCATGATAAAGAATATGTACAAATATAATTAGCCACTACATACATTTAGGATGTATGACTAAATACATCATTTAATAAATTGCTGCAACCTACTTAAAGCTTTTGTAGAAGCTTTTAAAATGTTATAGTTTTTCATAAATTCCCTTCTTCTTAGGAAGCAATTTAGACTATGTTCACATAATTTGCCTAAAAACTACCCATTTAGATTCTGGAATATACTGTAATTCAACAGTAGGTATTTAATTTAACCACTGCTTCATTAAACATAGTTTTCTTCTGAAGTTACTGAAAACAAAACAAAACCATAACTGAAAACAAAAGTTATAAATAAAATAACTTAAATGGTAGTATTTCTACCATGTATTTTTGAGTAACAAATCATCCCTAAAGTTAGTGACTTCAAGTAACAATACTTCTTATTTCTCATGACTCTGTGAGTTGACTGGGATTAACTGGCTGGATGGTTCTTTTGTAACTAAAGTCATTTATGAGACTACATACAACTGGTAGCTCAGATGTGGCTGTAATATCTAAGACGGCCATCATCCTCCATGGTCTCTCTTCATAGCAACCTCTCATCATTCAAAATCCAGTCTAAGCTTCTTTTAGAGAAGTGCATCTGATTCTAAGAAGCAGGCCCCAACATTCAAGTGCTTTGTCCAGCCTCTGCAGCATCACACTTACAAATGCCCCATTGGCCAAAAGCAATCACGGACCAAGCCCAAGCCAATGTGAGAACAAGCTACACAGAATTCTGGCAACTGGAAAGCATGACCCTTAGGGAAAGTCAATGTCAGTCTACCATAGGCAGTTTAAGCTTGTATACTTAGGTTGTCTGATCATTTATTGAAAGTCAAATATCAACTCTCCCTCAGCTGCAATACAAGCATAATTTAATCTAGACAACCTAAAAGCATAAGACACTTTCTTGCTATAATCTTTTCCTATAAATTAAGTAATAAAATTTTAGAATCTAAATTTTATAAATGATGGGTTTTCATACTGATTTACATGTACTTTTCCTTAAATTCCTGAAGCTTCATACATAACATCATCTATGTCCTTTACCTCTATTCTAAAATTAAAATTTTACCAGTCTTTAAATTTTTTCATTTTGAAATGTAAGTTTGTGTGGTATAATATTCCTTAATATTGGATTAGAGAAAAATAAATTTAACATATGCCTTTATTTAGAAGTCATAGCAAAGCATATTCTCTACTTGGAAGGAACTTGAAATGACTTTATTATATAACCTTTCCCAGTCTTTTAAAACAACTATACTGACATTTTTGTCAGTTGGAACACTTCTCATCCATTTATCCGTGCTATCTTCTTGAATTCAGAGTTGAAAAACTAGAGAAAATACTGGTTGAGTTGATTCTCTTCTCAGTTCTTGGAATTACAGAAAGTCTTCTAAGTCTTCTCTTTAAAAAAGAGATTAAAGTATTTTGCTTTACAACAAAGATCATACACCTGTTCTCAAGTTTTCTTGCTACCTTTGCCATAGTCCCTTTTAAAAAAAATTACTAGGGGCATTTGGCCGGTTCAGTCTCGATCTTGCAACTCTTAATCTTGGGGTTGTGAGTTGGAGTCCCATGTTGGGTGTGATGTTTACTTAAAAAAAATTACTAAATAGTGAAACTCTTAATCTTGGGGTTGTGAGTTGGAGTCCCATGTTGGGTGTAAGGTTTACTTAAAAAACTTACTAAATAGTGAAACTTAGAATAGGAAAGAATTGTAAAGGCTACTGAATTACCTTTGCTTCTCACTTGGTCTATAAGAGCCATAAAATTATGCCATATACTTACTTCATTTTTCAAAATGTGTTTCAATATATAAAATTGAAAGGTTTGCAGTCCATTCCACCTTTGACTAGCTCGGGCTTTTAGAAATTGTCTTCTTATGATGAAACAAAAATACACCCCTATATAACTGGTACACATTAGTTGGGAGTTTAGTCCTGGGGCCACACAAAACACATCTAATCTAGCATACCTGGTTTCTCTGTTCAATAATACGTCTGTATCACCTCGACTACTAGCTGATACACAGTTGGTACCTAATAAATGTTTGTCAGAGAGAGACAGAGAATTAGAAAAGAAAGCTAACAATTACTGAATGTTTATTATATGTCTAACATTGTATTAACCTCCTTAAATCCTGTTCATTATATTATTTGAACACATTTATCAGACTTCTTCCTCTGTATGCTCCATCATATTCTCCTGAAGAGTAAATAGCCACAGGTCCTTCAACTACTCTGAAATTAACTTTGTTGTCATGTGTTGAATTGTGCCCCCCCCCAACCTCATAGATTCAAGTCCTAAACCACAGTATATCAGAATGTGATCTTATTTGGACATAGAATCATTACAAATGTAATCTAGTTAAAAATGGAGTCTTTGGAATGGGCTCTAAACCAATATGACTGGTGTCTTTACAAAAAGGAAAACTTTGGACACAGAGACACATGTGGAGGAAGATAATGGCAAGAGACATGGGAGAACATGGCCATTTGCAACACAAGAGACCTGAAAGAGATCCTTTCCTCAGAGCCTTAAGAAGGAATCAACCCTGCCAATACCTGTTCTTAGACTTCCAGCCTGCAGAACTGAGATAAATTTCTGTTGTTTAATCCATCAATTTGTGGTCCTTTATTAGAGTATCCTTAGAACACTAACACAATGGTGTTCTCATGATTTGTGGTGCACAGTTTTAAGAATACTAATAATAGGGGAGCCTGGGTGGCTCAGTCATTAAGTGTCTGCCTTAGGCTCAGGGCATGATCTCAGAGTTCCAGGAACAAGCCCCGCATCGGGTTCTCTGCTCAGCAGGAAGTCTGCTTCTCCCTCTCTCACTTCCTTTCCTGTGTTCCTTCTCTAGTTGTGTTTCCCTCTGTCAAATAAATATAAAATCTTAAAATTAAAGAAAACTAATAACAATATAATATCTACCATTTATTCTATACAAGAACTTTGCGAATATTATCCCACTTAATACTGAAAAAGATCAGTACAAAAATATATTATTTATCTTTATTTTACAGATGAAGAAATGGAAATAGAGAAGTTGAGAGATTTGCCCAGTGTCCTAAAAGTAAGCAGCAAAACCAGAATTTACACCAGGGATTTCAGTCATTGCACTTAATCTCTATACTGCTCTTGTTTGATTACAGACTTCTAAAATGATCATAGTTAGAAATAAGTATGGCAGGGTGCCTGGTTGGTTCAGTCAGGTAAGGGTCTGCTTTCAGCTCAGGTTATGATCCTGGGTCCTGGGAACAAGCCCCATGTTGGGATCCCTGCTCAGCACTGAGCCAGGAGCCTGCTTTTCCCTCTCCCTCTGCCTTGCCCCCCTCATGACCTAGCTCGCATGGGCGTGCATGTTCTCGTATTTTTTTTTAAGAGAGACAAGTATGGTACTTCATTTATAAACTTGTTTATCCTGTCACTTGACTGTGACCCCAATCTAATTATTAACTTCTCTACATATTTGCTAGACAACTGGGAATGTAATACATACATTTTGTCAAAGAACAAGAACCTTAAAAAATCACTAAATTCCCTCCTACTGTCCCTGACCCCTTTTACCTTATCACATTTGGCTTTAAGCATACAGATTTAATTTAAAGCATATAGACTATATTTATTTATTTACATATAAAATTTTAATTTGTCAGGTAATAGTCCCAATCCTAATTTAGTGATTTGCAATTCTTTGGAATGACTCTTCTGTTACTCCATCATAATCTTGGTGGACAATCAGGCAGAATTAAACCTACAGAATTGCACCCAAGCCAGAATATTGCTCAAACCATTCAAACCATAAAAATCTTTCTTTCTCTGAAATTGATTCTTGGGCGGGGGGGGGGGATGCAAAGACAGAAGATGGTTTGAAATACGCCATAGACAGAAATTTCCCAGGTATTCCTGCTAATGAGCTACTACAATTGTTCTTATTTCCAAGGGTCTAGTTTTTTCACATGTCCTTCTTTCTGTAAATTATCTAACACTGTTACGATAAACTATCTTGTATTATTAAATAAATTAATCAGAACCAATAGCTGTTGCTTGAAACAAAGAAATAGAAACAGTAAGTTAGAACTGGTGATTTTCCTTGGAGAGTTTTCATAGTTTTCCAGGAGAAAAAAAATAAATGGAGAATAAAACAGACTAACACTTGATTCAGGCAACTGGCCAGAACAGAAAAAAATATCTAGAAATTTGAAAACTGCCTCGAAGTACGATCTTGGATATAAAAGCTGCCTCATAAGAGAGTGGGCAGCCTCAATCAATACCAATGATTTTTCCTGATATTGTTCTACCTCTAATAAAAGGTGAATGATATTTTAAGTTCCTGATCTCTTTGCTTAGATACCAAAATAATACCATATTTAATTCAGAGTTCTAGTCCATCTGAATTTGAAGCAGAATAATCTAACACTACTTGGATGGAATTGTATGAATTTACCTGTAAACTTGCATCTGCTGTTAACTGTGCTTTAACAACTCGAGCAAATGGAGCTCTCTCTCACCTCGAGAACTCTCAAGTCTTCTCCAGGTCTATAGCAAGGGTCATCTGTCCTTGATATAGAACCTTCCCCACCGTGACTTGACAATTTTAGATGGTATCTTATGCTTTTTTACGTGGGCCTAACACAACCTGCTTCTAGTCTCCTGTGTCTCAGACAACTCTGCTTCTCTTTGGTTACCATTCTCTATGTTTCTGAATCTCCGTTGGGAGCGGAGCTCCAGTTGCTCATTTGTGCCCTCTGACTTGGGGCTACATTCTGACTCTGACAGGCCTCTTCATAGTGATTTAGCAGGATCACCCTGAGCCTCTTCCTCCAGGACTGAAAATCACCTAGGAACCACTACTTTATTTGCAACCTTTTATCAAGGAACTAGAACACACTGTTTTGATACTGACATGAAATGGAGTACAGTGGAGGCCTTTTCACAGAATCTGTGAGGTGACCACATAAAATCAGCCTGCAGAAAATGTGGCCAGAAGGCGAGACATGATGAGGTGTGCCCAAGGCTGGGCCTGCCAGGGCACGTCAGGTGGAATGAAGGCTTTCACTATATCTGTTCTCCACCACAAGGGCACAATTTGTCCTGGTGCTGCTGCATAAAAGCAGCCAAAGGAGGCATTTAGAGTGATATATGAAAAGGGGAATTATAAGGTTTGTGTGTTGATATTTTCAGAGGAATTCTAAACTTTAGCAAGTGATGACACCCCATCAATATCCTTCAGTAAGAGACATATAGATACTAATGAATGAATATGCAATAAAGGCCTTTAATATGCACAAACTATAGTAATTAACCTAGGAAAAGTATACTGAAATAAATGAAAAATTAGATGCATTTTTTTCAGGCATAAATATAGGCATAAAATCACTTTTTTATTTTCTTGGTTGGCTCCAGGAGAAATCTGCCTTTTCATAAAAGCTGTCTTTAGACAGGCTCAGGTCAGTCTGGCGATGCATTGTTTGAGGAAGACGAACGAAAAGATGGGTGACTACTGCAGGACTGACACATTCAAGTGGGAAAAGTCCAGGTTTGACTACATGACACCTAGTAGTTTTGTTGCTGCTGTTGTTAAAAAAAAAAAATTAAAGATATTTAAGGGTAAGTACAGCATAATTGCTACCCATCATTTTCTTATGTGCATGTAAGTGTAATTGGAACACTCCCCTAACTCTGTCCTCAGTCATTTTCTTTTCACTCCCTGACTCACAACCAGAGATCATTCCATGCTATCATTTGAAAGCAGAAATTTTGGTAACTGGTAACTATATGCAAAATTCTCATTTCTTACCACCAGTGTGTTCCACAAGCCACCATCTTCACTCTCTCTCTTTTCTTTGAAATGAAAAAAAAAAAAAAATCAGAGGTTTTAATGCCATTTTCTACTTAAACTGTCATATCTACCCAACTCATATTGTAAAAATCTAATTTCATGGGATGTAGCTGTCAAATGAGACAGTGTCTACAAAATGCTCATTTGTTGAAAACTTTTAAAGAAATTTCCACTGAATCCAATTCACAGCATTAAACTTTTAACTTATCAAAAATCTTCTGTTTAGTTTTCAACCTCTGTGAGGGGCATGATGACTCATCGTCAACAGCTCACTGAAATTCTCAAGCAGAAAGCAGGTAGGTTTACTTACTTAGAAGTGATGGGCAATTTTCTCAATGCCAAGCCCTTGATTACAGGCAGGATTCTTCCTAATGAAGCTTGGAATAATCTAGCAACCACAAAATTGCCAAGAACAAACTTTCCAATTTAGAATATTTTTCATTTTTTAAAAAAGTCTCCAATCTGCAATCTTTAGACATACATACATATAGTCCTCTGTTCACACCTGCGTGACTGTTTTGCCATCTGCTTAGAGATGTTGATGACTAAATCATTTAATCCAACGATGATGCCTGTGAAGAAATTAAGTCTCAGAACCAACTGGCACAGGTAGGCAGTTACCAGAAGGAGGACTAGTTAGATCACAAATCATTCTCGGAGGTGAGAAAAGCCACCAGTCATTAGAATGAAATGGAGATCAGCCACAAGAAGAATCAAAGCTTTCAAATCATAAGAAATATAATTGTAAGACTTATAAAAGTGCCAAAATATATGTGAACAGCACTTAAATACAGTAAGATTAATAGTTTTTAAATTGGCCATCTTGGACAAAAAAAGAAAACTTTAAAGTCGCTAAGTAATTGGAATGAAGCCCGCACTAAAATGAATTTGGATATTTATTTAATTGTGCAAAATTGTGAAAATGTGCTACAGTTTGTTTATAAGAAAGTTATTACTCATTACAATGTTACAGAAACTATTTACTTCTGATAACGGCATAGTTATTCATGTGTGATTATGGGAAAGCTACCCTAAATTTAGGGAAACTGAAATTTCCTCAGCTGCAAATTAAAATTATGCTATCTACACCATAACACTGCTGTAAAGATTAATGGAGTAAATATATGTAGAACAGCCTCTAGTACATAGTGTTTTTATAAATGCTCTACATAATATGTATATTACTATTCATGATATCATCATGTAGCCATGCAAAATAGCAAACATTGTTGAACAATTTCTTTAATTCTATGCTCTACTCAAATGCTGACAATTCATGTGATTAAGACAAAATTCTTGCTCCTACTCACGTAGCTAATATTCCATGATGAGGATAAAAACGCCATTTCACATATAGATAGAGAGGCTTCTTTCTAACAAAGCAACTCCTTATTAGTTTTACCTGTAGGAAAATGAGTGGGAACTCATTGTGTGTGACATAGGGAACTCTTGTGTACAATAAGGAAATATTACAGGATTTTTTTTCCCTTTGGTTACAGGACTTTTCAACAGTGATGAACTGGTAAAGGTTTAACATCCTGCTCTTAGAGAAGCAACAATAGAAAAGCTCTCGTTTGTAGCATCTGCTAATTTCCATGGTGTAAATACTTCTGCCTTGGCCAGTTTCAAGCAGTTCAATGTGACCTGACAAAACAGTGCAGGTGCGAGGAGATGTACAGTGATGTACCATTACCTGGTATTTCCAAGGTAGAGATAAGTGAAAATACTCCCAAGAGGGAATGGTAAAATGGAGTATTAACAATTAGGAAGTGACAAGTTTTGAGTCTTTATGGCTTTTGTTTTTATTGTAATTTATTAAACTGTACACTTACATAATTTCATTTTTATTACGGGCTATTTTTAACAACCAGCTCACAAAATGTCCAATAATTTGACAATTAGTTCTTGTGAGCCAGAAAGTCAGTACTAGTACACCACTGCTTTGCAAGTACCATTCTTCCTAAAAGATCATTTTCACCATCTTTTATTTTATTTTTTATGTAACTGAGCAAGGTAAAGTAGATAGTCAACATTTGGAGATAAATTGCAGAGTCTGAACTTTGAAATATTAAAAAAAAACTGACAGAAATAGATGGTATTAACATTACTTTATTCAAACAGAAAGGCTCTGCAAATGTTTCCAGTTAACTGATTTCTCTTATGCTATACTGCATGGCGACAATGTGCCTTATTAATAGAGAGTAGGTACCTGTGCCAACCCTAGGTTCAAAGATGTCAATTGAAAACACAATGAGGAAAAGGGATCAGATGAGAATGGGTTTTAGTCTAGGCATGGTATGGATACAGAAAGATGACTTTGAGCCTAAAACTTTAGCCTATATGCCTACAGCAAGCAATTAAGGGAGTCCTGATAAAATGAGCACACATTTTTTATGATCCAGTAGCCTTTAATGTAGACCCTAAGGGAATACCCTGCCAAAATAGATGGAAAGAATTAAGCTTCAAAATCTGGACAGGACACTGAATGAAATGATACAGCCTTGATGTTCTTAGAACTTCCCACCTAAACATTAAACTTAAAGAAATACATCAAATTTGTTAGACTTAATCAGGGGATTGCAAAGTCTTTATATTTGAAAAACTCTCTCTTTTGGAATCTGAGGAATGTTCTCATGGTGGCCCACCACAAAGATTAAACTCTGCCTTTTGAAGAAAAAAAAAAGTCACTGTTTGATCACAGAACAAACAGATCCCCAGGGGAGAAGGACCACCCTGCACAGAGAGACCCTTTATAAGGAAGGCAGCTTGGAAAGTCAATCTGCCTAGAAATTTTGCTAATAAGCCCAACCTGATAAAATAAATTTACAGAAACCTAGAGCCACATAATGGTGGTTTTTCCAATATTAAAGTGAAAATTTTTTTTAAATAATGGGTTTTTATTGCTTTTAAGTGTTAGCTACTTAGGTTTGTATGTTTCTATAGAGTTTATGAAGTTCATTAACATTCCCACTATTAAATGATTCTAGAAAAACATTATAAGGTATTATCTACATATTATAGATAGGAAAACAGCCTCAGACATAAAATGATTTAGTCAAAAGTGATCATCAGAAAGGTAAGAGAGCCTCACATCCAACTTTCCTTCTACATGTCAAGAAGGGGGTTTGAAAATTTTTCTGGAAAGGGCCAGATAGGCATGACTTTCAGCATTGCAGGCTGTAAGCCTCTGTGGTGGACAACTGGACTCTGCTACTGCCATGTAAAAGGCATGGGCATGGCTGTGTTCCAATAAAACTTTATTTTCAAAAACAAAGAGCAGGCCAGATTTGACCCTGGTGACTAGCCATAGTTTGCTGACATCTTGTCTAAACGAAAGAGATTAGATTTTTAAGTTAGAACTGAAACAGTTCAGATCTACCACCTAACATCTGTGTGATAACGGGCAAGTTACTTACCCTCATTATGTTTTCTCTTCCTTCACCAAGATACGAGAGTTACATCAGGTAGCATGTGGAAAGCACTCAACACATTTCCTGGCCCATTGTAAGGGTTTAGCACATGCTGAGAGCCTCTTCACTTCCCTTCCTTTCCACATTTCATTTTACCAGGACTTCAACATACTTTTGAGAGGGACATAATTTAACCCATAACACATCTATTAATCTTCCTTGTATAGAATCTCTTGTAGGCATAGAAAAAATCAAGAGGAACAGATATAATTCACATTGATCTTTATGGCAAAACATAAGGGTTCTATATGATTTTCTAATTAACTGATTTCTCATATGCAATATTCAGAATTATCAACAAATGATTATGTTTTGGTACTTAACTCTAAATTGAAAATTGTATGCATGCCAAAAAAAACAGCAGTCTGCCACTGTCTGACACACTATAGAAATTCTCATATATTACTTTAAGCAATGCCAAAATTAGACATCTATTTACTTATAATCATACAAAATGAATTATTTGCTAGTTACATCGGTTAGGATTTTTTTTTTTTTTAGTAAATAACAAAAAGCCAACTTAAACTGTTTAAATAAGTAGCCATATCTATAGGCTCACTTAATTTAAAAATGCTGAGGGACAGGGTCTCCTGGATGGCTCAGTTGGTTAAGCAAGGGACTCAGGTTACCATCTCAAGGTCACGAGATCAGCCCTGTGTCCAGCTCTGCATCAGCCAGGTGGAGCCTGCTTAAGATTCTCTCTTCCTCTCCCTTCCCTGCACGACCCCTCCCAATCACATGTACATCCTTTCTCTCTCTCTTAAAAAAAAAAGAAAAGAAAAGAAAAAGAAAAAGAAAAAATTCTGAGGGATATAAAATGTCAGATTAGATTCTAGAGCTTTTATAAAACAAATTTTTCTGACTCTCGATTCTGCTTTTTTGTGTGTCAGCTTCATCCTTAGACTGCTTTCCCCTTTCTTTATAATGCCAACAATTTCTTATGGGTTCTGTTCTCCCATGTTCACAGGGAAGCCAAAAGAGAAAGTTGTTTCCTAAATCTTATCTCAGAGTTGCTGGAATTTATCTTTTTGGGAAACATGAATTAAATCCCTCTTATACCACAATGGCTAAAATTAGATCTAATGGTTGTTCAGGAACCAATAACCAGTGCCAAAGAATGAAATTCTCCATTCCCCATTCTCTGAAGCTAAAATAACAGTCTCAAAGCATATGGACAGCTCCAGGTAAGGCAGATAGTTGGGGAAAAAGCTGGGGGGTTACTCAACTACTGGGAATGGATACTTCAAAATTTTGCTCAAATTGTGAATCAGGGTTCAACCAATAGGAGAGGGGTGTGTGTGTGTGTAGAGAGAGAGAGTGAGATAGAGAATAGTTAAAAGAGACCGATGTATTACAAGGAATTGTCTCATGTTATTGATGTGATTATGGAGATTGGCTTAGCAAGTGGAAAGCCCATAGGAACACCAGAAAAAGAATACCATGAGTACTCTGAACCCTATAAACACAGGCCATCTGTAGTGTTTAAACTGAGAGAAGGCCTAAATCACCCTCTTCTAAAGGCTCACCTGATTAGGTCAGCCAGGATACTGTCCTTTCCTTTAGATTGAAGTCAAGTGATTAGGGATTATAATAATATCTGTTCACAGCAGCACCTCACTCAGTGCTTGACTTGGAACTGTCGTTCAACCTGGCCAAGTTCACACATTGGAAACCCAGCACAGTTGCTGAGACAGTTCTCTATTTCAGTTTTAAAAAACTGTCCATTTTACCGGGACAAATTGTCATGTAGGAAAAAGACTATAATCCCTGACTTCCCTTGCATCTATATGTAGCTATAGACAATATGATGTAAGTAGAAGTACTATGTGGGATTTTTGGAATGTCACATTAAAGAGACAGAGTAAACTTCAGATGACTTTTGCTTTTCCTGCTGCCTCAACTTGTGATGTGATGGGTAGAATTCAAGCAGCCTCTTGGGCAATGTGGTTATATGCCAAATATGGTAGAATAACATCAGAGAAGGAACCAGAATTCCTGATACCACTAAACTACCACAACAGCCATGGACTGCTCTACTTTAGATATCTTCTACATGAGATAAAATAAACTTCTACATTTAATCTCTTGTTATTTGGAAATTTGTGTTAGAACCAGGCAAAACAAACCCCACTAATACTGGAAAGAAACCACAACATCCACTAAACTGTGATAAAATTGAAACAACTTCTTGGGCATGTTGCCAAAACAATATTCTGTCTCCAATTGAGAGGAAAATTAATGAATATCTCTGAATTTTAAGTTTAAAAAAATAGGAATTTTTGAATTTCATAGGTTGAAGTATAGTCTAAAAACACAGGGTGGGGGAGAAAGACATGCTGTTTGTAAAGCTAATAGGCTAGGCTGCATCTAAAAGCAGGAAGGGCACTAATATGATTCCTCTAATTTAAAGGGTAGTTAACCCAATTGATGCAGGAAAGTTCAAATTATCCTGCACAGCCAATACCTCTAGAGTCAGTAATATTATTAAGACAAAATCCAGGCCCTTTAACAAAAATTAACTTGGTTTACTATATGTAAACAAAGAAAATATAGCTTTTAATTTAATATAATTAAGCAAAGAAAGTATCAATTCCTTTCTTGAAAAACAAATTCTTCTTTAAATCTTAAATTCGTGTTTCATTACATATACAGAAAATGAAAACAGATATGAAATATGAAACCAGATAATATCACAGCCAAATGAAGGAATATATAGAAGGAATGAAGAAAAGGAAGAAATTGTTTTGTTTTCCTGCTATATTTTATGTGCCACCAAGTTTTATAGGTTCATACATTATTCTTTAATTATTATAACAAATGAGTTATTTTAATATTCCTTTTTGTTCTCATTTAAATTTATGGAAATTACATAGTCTTGGTCTCATTAAAGTTGGACCATAGGTGTATGGCTGCTTAATTTTACTTTTTTGAAGGGGTTCATTTATCCATCTTTGAGCAAATTTCTGGGGTTTACTCCAAATTTTAGATTATGGTTCAATTTGGTCAATGTCCCTCACATGACAAAGGAACACAAATGACTGTTGGGGACCGAGGTATGGCTCAAGAAGGCTGACGCAATCAGGCCTGACCCTTGCACCTACATAACAGGATGCGGTTACCACAGAGCCTCAGGGAGCCCAACGGCGCACATAAAGGAGCACACCAATCAGTAGCCTGATCACGCA